>JANRGW010033580.1:0-28557 GCA_024733675.1 Psilopsiagon aymara
CTCATCCAGCTCCAACCTCTGCCATGGGCAGGGACACCTTCCACTGGAGCAGATTGCTCCAAGCGCCATCCAACCTGGCCTTGAACACCGCCAGGGATGGGGCATGCACAACTGCTCACAAACCACATCACCTCATCGGGTTTCGTGGAGCCTCTCACCATTGCTAAGCTGTGGTTTACCTGCTTCAGAGGCCGTCATTTAAGAACTATCTCCAAATGGCACAGCAAACATCCTGAAGCAGCGAGACGCACACAGCAGTCGTAGCCCAGATCATGGGGTACAAGATCAGAACTGCAGCCACCAGCCTCACACCTCTAAAACTGTTACCTCTGCAGCACTGCTTTGTATTTGCTGTGTCCAAACAAAGAGTGCATTGATGGGTGGTGACCTGGTGCTGACGTGAACTGCTGGTCACCACAAACCCTGCGCATCGGAGCACTGGGCAGGTCTTAAATCAGCATTGATTTAAGACCTGCATTTTGCTGCTTACTTTATCTGGCACTGAACAGAGCCAGCTCCTGACATGACTGTGTCTCATACTACATGCCTGCACCCATTGCTGTTAGTGAGAGCAAACCTTCCACAGCTCTCCCAAGTCAGTCGTGGAGATGGATCAGCTCCTGGCATAGGAAACAGCCCACTTTTATATCCTGAAGCCTTCCAGGTTATGATAGACCTGTTTGTTCCTCCAGCAGCCACAGTACGATATGAATGGGTGATAGCTTGCCACCTCACAGGGATACTTGCCTTTGGTAGGCTGCAGTAGCCTCAGATGGAAAGACATATTCTTGGGTTTGTTATTTTATATACTTTAGATTGAGAGTGGAAACTGAAGTTGTGCCTTCATGGAGGTCACAAAGAATTACTTCTCCTGTGTCATGGTTTAAGGCCAGCCCACAGCTAAGCCCCACACAGGCACTCACTCACTCCCTTCCAATGCAATGGGGGAAAAGAACCAAAAGGATAAAAGTGAGAAAACTCATGAGCTGAGATAAAGACAGTTTAATAGGGAAAGCAAAAGCCACATGCATAATAAAGCCGAACAAGGATCAGTTCACCACTTCCCATTGGCAGGCAGGTGCTTAGTCTCCCCAGGCAAGCAGGGCTCCATCGTGCCTAACAGGGACTTGGGAAGACAAACACCATCACTCTGAACACCCTCCCTTCCTCTTCCTCTGCTTTCTATGCCAAGCATGACATCATATAGTGTGGAATATCCCTGGGATCAGCCGTCCTGCCTGTGTCCCCTTCTAACTCCTTGTTTTCCCCCAGCCTTCTCACAGAGGAGCAGAAAGGCTTTGACTTTGTATAAGCGCTGCTCTGCAGTCACTGAAACATCCCTGTGGTATCAGCACTGCTTCCAGCACAAATCCGAAACATCACTCCATACAAGCTAATCTGAAGGATTAACTCCATCCCAGTCAGAACCAGCTCACCCTACCTGCAGGGACTCTTGTTATCACCTGGAGGCCTTAAGATCTGAACTAGCAGGTTTCTGTCTTGTCTTTGCAGCTCCCTGGCAATTGGAACCACAACTGGATACAGGCTTTTCTCCTTAAGCTCTGTGGAACAACTGGATCAGGTCCATGAAAGCAGTAAGTGTTTTGTTTCAGTACTGGCTGACAGACTTTACCTGTATTACTGCACTTGAGTCTGCCTTGAGGGGGTGATTCTGCTCAGCTGTTTCTGCTGTGCTGTATCAGGAACGGCTCTGGTTACTGCCCTGTGCACAGCAGCCTTTAGAGTGAGCTACAGCCTTGGAGAAGCTTCTGAACAGTCAATAGGACTTCAAGCTTATGGGAATCCTTTAACTCTGTTACAGTTCAGCTTCTACTCACTGCTGCCAGCCTGACAGCAGCAGCTTGGCCTGCAAACCAGCATTTGGAGGTAGCTCACACTCGCATGTTTCACATACACGGACTGCAGACTCACAGCACAGACAATGGATAACTTGCAGGCTTTTAGTCCAATGTGGTATTTACTGGATGTTTTTAACATGGTTCCTGTGTAAGCTCGGAGCAGCATGCAGTGCATTTCATAGCCCAAAGCAAGTCAGGCCTTGGGGAGCACATGCTCTAGTTCGGGGCATGGCCAGAAGTGTTTCAGCTGAGATGCACTAAAGATAAACCTCAGAGCTGGGATATGCTGGTCTCTCTCCACTGGCTGTAAAAGGAGCCTCAGCAGCCAGACATAGCTGCATCATCTGGAGCAAAGCCCAGGCTCCTTTTCCCTCTGTCTCGCAGGGTAACTAAGCTGCTATACAGCAACAAGGCATAGGCTTGTATTAAAAGTATTTAGGAGTTTGGGTTGCCTGCAGAGTCAGGCCAAAGAGGAACAGATCCCTGCTGGTGACGTGCTCAAGGTGATGGGTCGAGGTGTGAGCAGACCCACATCATGGCTGTGGAGCAGTCCCTGTGCTTCCAATACAGCACAGCCCAAGCACCATTCAGGATACCTGCACTAGAAGTCATAGCCCCTGAGGACTTAGGTACAGGTCTACCAAGACCATTGTAACAATGCCTCCTCCACACAACAGGAACCATCCCAAACATGGTCTGTAGTGCATGCCACACCACTGTCACCACAGTCATGCTAGAGCTCTCTGGAGACCACAATCTCAGTAACAGGGAGGGCTTAAACACATCAGCCTTCCCTAAGGAAGCCAGGAGAAACAAGACTCCATGCAGAATAAACAGTGAGTTACGCACTATTTGTGCCTTACCTCACTAAGCCTCAGCTTGCTCACTCCTGGAAAGTCCCTGACCAAGCTTGGTGAGCTCCTCCTGTTTATATCCCCTTCCCAAGCATTAACTACAGCTGGAGAAGGAAGGGATTAGCCTGGACTGGAGAGCCCTGCCCAGGAGAGGCACAGCAGCACTGTCAAAGGGGGCTGGCTTAGGTTTTGCCTTTGGGGAAGGTTCATTAACCCCTTCCTGCTCTGACCTAAATGCTTTGTGCCAGGTATGAGAATCCTGTAACAAAAGCAGACGTTGGACACCTCAGCACTGAGCATTCCAACCCCATTCCCTCTTGAGTCTTACACAAGTCAAACACGCCGTAAGCCAAGCTAAAGCCTCTTGTCTTGCTTTCCCTTCTGTGCCCAGATGAAATCCCAGATGTTTACATCGTGGAGCGTCTGTTCTCCAGCAGCCTTGTGGTTGTGGTCAGTCATGCCAAGCCACAGCAAATGAATGTGTACCACTTCAAGAAAGGGACAGAGATCTGCAACTACAGCTATTCCAGTAACATACTGTCCATCCGGCTGAACCGTCAGGTAAGAGCCTGGCCAAAGGGCTTAGCCCGAGCTGTTGTCTCACTGGCTCTTTGCTGCTGTTGACTTTCCATCTGGAACCCCAGCAGCAGCCTGGGTAGGTTTGGAGGGGGCTGAAGTGGGACAGAGGGAGCTGTCCTCTCCTACCAGCTCCGTTTCAGGCTCAGTGACCTGCCAGAGGAGCAGGATGCTGTGGCGATCATCTGCTGCCACTGTTTGCTGCAGTAAAACGAAGCTAGGGCCTTGTTTTCACTGCAGTCACACAAAGGGGTTTTGTTGTCTGTCCTGTTGCCTGTTCAGCCCACCTTTTCATCCTCCTCCCTCCCTTGGATTCCACATCCTGACTGCAGGCCCACCTCTGCCATCTTGGTTACAAGTGAGACCTTCAAAGCTGGTAACAAAACCCAGGAGTGACTTGAGCTCTGTGGATGAGGCAGAAGGCTGGTTTTCAAGTCCTGCAACAGCCTTGGTTTACTTTTAAAGGTATAGAAAACATTCAGACCATTTAGAAGGTGACTTTCAGAGTGTTACTCTCTGAACTGACAGAGCCTCATTGCAGCCCTGAGCCCTTAGGGAGGACTTTTAAGTCATCTTTTGTTTCTGTCCATAATTATTTTCAAAGTGTATGCCATGAGAAGCAGAGGACATCTTACAAGGGAGAAATAAGCAGTCTGTGTAATTGTATATAATCAGCCTCTCTTCAGTTAGCAACAGTGAGTCCTGTAGTGAGGCTCTCCCATAAGGAAACTGGGTTGAGTTTCCAGTAAAGCTCTGTTTGACCAGAAGCTCCTGTACCACAATTAAACCTGCCCTAAACTGATTTTCTTCACTTCAACTTACAATGGAGGTGGCAAAAAGAAGGACTTCCTCTGAATTGCAGATAGATGTATAGGTATAAAAATAAACTGGGAGGTTCTGCTTGGGGAGATCAGTGTGAGAGTAAGTTCAGGCTTTTCCCCTTGGGCTGCTCTGGAGAGAGCCTGAAGATGATGCAGACGCCCAGCCCTGCATCCTTGTTCTTGGCTGCTTTATGAGCTTGGGTTCCAGTCCTGGGCTGAGCTCATCCTCCAGCTATAACACTCACCTGGAGAGGTTTGGAAATGCTGCACATACTGGGGTAGATAGAAGAGAAATTACTGTTCCACTCTATGATCAAGACTTAAACCAGAAGCAGTCAGGTCCTGCATGTGCTGGGACATTTGAGCCCCATGCCTGGGCTTTTTTACTTCATTAGAAGTCCATGGAAGGCCAAATCCCACACAAGGCATTAGCACAGGGTGATGGTGGCAAATAAAACAGGAACAGGTCTCAAAATGGTGCATGTTTCATTTTGGTCTCCCTGTGAAAAAGTCCTTGTACAAAGAAACAAGCAAGTCCCTCGGTTGTTGCTGATCCGTGTTCCGAGTTCCATCACTCTTAAGTGTGTTAAGGTAGATCATGAGTTGTCTCAAATAAAGCTGTGCTGTGGGACCAGTGAGAAGATCTCCTGTAGCCTCCCTGGGTTTTCATTCGCTGCTGAAGCCCTGCTGAGCTCTTTGGAAAGGTTTGATCTGGTTGTGTCCATGCCCAGCATAGAACTCAAGTTCGCTCACCTAATTCATGTCCAACTCAAGTACTAAAGAACACTGATGAGCAATAACATTCTATACAAGACATGGTGCCTTGTAGCAGCCCTGTGTAGCAATCACAGCACCAGGCACCTTCTCTGAGGACAGAGCCCCTTCCTCATCTCAGCAGGGTTCACAGTGACATTAGCACGGGGTAAGGAGGCAGAGAACCAGCTGCCTCTGACTGGTGAGCTTGTCCAGGCCTCCTTCTCCTGTTCACCTCCTGCCCCCATCACTTTCCTGGCTTTTGTTCCTGTTGGTGCCAGCCCTCTTGCTGCAGCTCTGGCTTTGCCATCATCTGGAACCCTCCCTTCACCTGTACATCAATAGCAGCGTGTTTGCAGTTCTGGGAAGGCTCATGGTGGCTTGGTTGAATTCAGCTGTATAAATATTCCTCCTGGTCTCTGCAGGCTGATGGCTGTTATTGTAGGAAAGGCAAAGTCTTCCTGGAAATGCAAAATGGCCCTGACACAGCCCCAGATGCTGTGGTTAGCAGGAATAGAAGTGGGAAAGAGTTTGATCCGAAAGTAATGGTGGAGCAAAGCAAAGATTTTCTAATGTGGGTGTTTTGAGTTAGTGACTAAGCTCCACATTTAGATACTAAATAAGTGGCCTCATCTCTAAATAGGTGGAGGCTTCCTGGGCATGGATTTGGGTGCTCCAGCGTCAGGAGCCTGGATGGAGTGTAGCCTTCCATTTGTACTGGGAGGTCTTCAGTGCTTCTGGACATTTGGTACTAATGCAGGGGGAGCTGTGCACTCGCTGGACTTAGAAAGCACAACCCTTCAGCCACATCCAAAACCTGGTCCCAGAAAAAGCCGCTGTGCCAAATGCCTCCCTGGTAACACGTGTTGATCTGGACCAGGCAGAGACACGGAGCAGCGCGGTCACGCAGGTGGTGGCCCAGTGCTAAGGTTACAGCATTAGGTTTCCTTTTCCTCTGTGCCTTTCCTCCCCAGTGCTTGGCAGCTCCTCTCTTAGCGGCTGCCTCTTGGCCGGGTGGATGTTCCTGAAGAGTGCAGCAGAAAAGGTACAAGCACATGAACTTGGAACTCCCCTCCCTGTTGCCAGGGTGGTGTAAACGTGACTGTCCCTGCATAGACCTCTCCCAGCCCAGTTTTTGTGGTGTTCTGCAGGCACACAAAGCAGAGCTTTGCCTGCTGATGCCAAATGGGAAGAGAAACATGCTGCGCAGATGCATCAGGTTTAGCAGCAGTGGGGCTAACAGCAGCATCACCTAAGTGTTTGCTCCCAAATCAAGAGAAAGCCAGGGCAAGGGGTACACGGTCCCATGTGCAGGCGGGCAGGATTGGCAGCCCCTCCGCTGCCAGGTCAGAAAGCTATTTGCTGTGAAAAGAACTGCAAAGAAAAGTAGGGATAGATGACAATCAAGGCCCATGGTGGGTATAACCCTGATGTGTCTTTCTGGGGCTTGCGGGGATCAGCTGTTGGAGTAGCACAGAGGAAGTCATGATGTGTTACCTGCTCTCTAAAGCAAGACCAGATGCAGCAGCTCTCAAAAGCAGTCATCCAAAATCAGAGGTTGACAGAGGGGATGGAGGAGCACACGAGATGATGTTTCAGTGTGTTACAAATTCCTTTGAGCTCTTCCGAGGGTAAAGATTTGGGTTTGTGAACTGTGGGAGCAGCAGACAGAGGCACCGTGCTCATGCTGCTGAGGTTCTGTGCATGTCCCTTTTGTCCTTGCAGAGGCTGGTTGTTTGCCTGGAAGAGTCAATTTACATCCACAACATTAAGGACATGAAGCTTCTGAAGACTATTCTGGATACACCCCCAAATACAACAGGTAAGCATGGGAGAACTATGTGAAAGGGGTTGCACAGCTCTGCAGGAGCTTTGTAGAGCCACAACACTTACGTTAGGATTTAAACCAGCCTTTGCCTTGTGTATCCTAATTCAGCACTGGGGAGCCAGAAATGCATGGAGGCAGTCAGGCGGGCTTGGGAGAAGGGAACAGAGGGGTTCTGTCCTGAGCAAACCCCTGCTCTCTCCTGGGCACCAAATGCAGCACAGCAGAGCAAAAGTGATCTTGGTTTGACTTTACCTCTCAGGTTTGCTCCCTTCCTGTCCCCATGTGAGATGTCCATGCATTCACAGCTTCCCACAGTGTGCCTTTATTTTCAGTCACAAGCAGGAAACTAAGGAAACCAGGACCACAAGTTTCCCATCACATACAGGACAACTTGAAACTCTCCCCCTGGAGCTCCCTGCCCTTCCTTCACTTTGTCCTGCGTCAGCATCCCACAGTGTTCCCACTATCCGGCTCTGCTTTCCTGCCCTGCCGGAGTGAGTCAGCTCTGCAGCATCACACTGAGTTGCAGAGCTCCACACTCCCTGCAGACCTGTGGTTAACCCAGGTTCTCCTTTGGCCATGGACATGCACTGCTGCACTATGGTAGAAAGCTCCTGTGGTTACTTACAGGCTGTGGGGTCAGCTCCCCAAGTGATGAGAGGCAGAACACTCCCTGATTCCCTGCCAGGGAGTCCTCAGGGCTTGGGCTGCCACCTGATATTATAGAATCATGGAATGGTTTGGGTTGGAAAGCACCTGAAGATCATCCAGTTCCAGCCCCTTGCCATAGGCAGGGACGCCTCCCCCTAGACCATTCACCCAAGGCCAGCCTTGAACACTGCCAGGGATGGGGCATGTACCCCATATACACTACAGACACACGGGGCAGGGCAGGTGGCTGCAGAACACATTCTCTGTGTGCAGTGTAGGGTGAATCCGGCTTTTCTGCTCGTGGCTCGTGGGAGAAGAGCTATTTTTAGCCATGGAGAGGGAATGTTGGCCGAGCGCCCGCGGCAGCGCTGTGATATCCCGGCCGGTCGCAGGCTGCAGCATCCGTTTCATGGGAGGTTGATGGGGAAGCTGCTGATGTGATGCTCACGCCTGGCTGCTGGGCTTTCAAGGGACGCTCTTGTGGCGGCTCCCCTGACCTACTTCAGGCCTCAGCAGATGGTTTTCAGTGTGGATTAAACACACTGAACACTGCAAATATAATTAGAGCTGAAAACCTTCCTGAGGAAGCCCAGCCTGGCAGGGAGGGCAGGGGTCCCTGGGCCTCAAGTGGGGATGAATGATCAGGTCATGGTTTCAGAGCAATAGCAATCAACTCACTGGGCAGGACAAGGGGTCACAGGGCTTCATATAGGCTCAGTTGTTTAAAACCCTTTTACTGCAGCATCTGTCACTGAAATGAGCTGAGTAACAAGTGCCATGTGTGCTGCCTCTGTCCCTGGATCAACTGCTTTGGTCCCAGGCCTGGCCCGGAGGATGGCGTGTCCACTGGGCTGAAGCAGCCCAACCTCACCACCCCTTGAACAACCCTTTTTGGAGTGAGGATCTGTGCTGGGGGTGTAGGAGCACACACCAAGCATGCCAACCCCCCCCAAAGTGTGCACCCTGGGCACGGCAATGCCAGCACAGTGAGGACCAGGACTTGCTGCACACCCACCAACCTGTCCTAGTGAGATCTAAGGCTGTTCATGGCCAGGATCTGGCTCCTGGTCCAGCCTCCTCCAAGCAGGAGAGGAAGATGCCCAGAGTACTGAGCTTGTTGTTTTCCAAGTGTGCTGGAGCATGGTGTTTCACATGTGGCTTATGTCAGGGGCAGGGTTTACACTGAGGAGGTCACAGTGCTCATGGCGACACACATGCCATGACTGCAGATTTGGAAACCACCTCATGGCTCCCCCCAAAGCCCAGGATGTGCCTGGATCTGCCTGAGGGCAAGGCAAGGCTTCTCTGAGAGGGTCCCTTGTTACCTTCCTTGAGAAGGTGATGTGGCAGTCCCAGAGGTGCCATCCTGCGCAGCACGGGTCTGCCTCCTCCCTCCTGTGCATGCCGCTGCATCCACCAATCCTTCTCAGGGCTGTGCGAGCAGAGGAGCATCTTCAAAGGCTGCCGTGTCCTTTGTGCTCCTTGTGCTTTGTGTCTCCTGAGGTCAGCCCAGTACACTCACATCTGTGTTTTTCCCTGGCCTGGTTTCCCGTTGGCCTCTCCCAGTGGGTGACTCAGAGCAGCCGCTCAGAGCCTTCTTTGTTCAGCCTGAGCATTCCCTAGATCCAGTGCTTAGAGAAAGGGCTCTGCTGATGCCCCCCGGCTGCCTGGGGCAGGGGAACACCATCCTGAACGGATGGGATGCTCATCACCAGCAAAGTCTCTGATCTGGCTTTGCCTTCTTCCCTTCCCTCCCTCTTAGGGTGCCTTTCAGTTGCCTGCACTTCGCTGCTGAACCTCTTCTTCCCTGCGCACGCTGTCCCTGGCACGATGTAAAAGCCTCTGACTGATAGGGAATGGATCCCAGGCCCCATGGGCCCATCCTGCAGCTCCGTTGCGGTCTCTTTGTTTAGTTACAAACAATGACCTAAAACGAGAGCTTCAGACTGTCCTTCCAACCGCTGGGCCGGGGCCAGGGCTGTGTCCTGACATGATGGGTTGCATGGTCTGTGTGTGAGTCCGTGCAGCATTTGGGTGTCCTGCTTTGAGGAATGTGGCAGCAGCCCCAGCAGCCTTTAACCCTGCGGCTTCCTCCGCACGTGGGATGAGATGGGGGTCAGGAAGCTCGGGTCATGCTGAAACCTTGAGTGGGATTTGGGAGGCCTGGGAGCACGCGGATGTGGTGCAGGAAGCAGGAGAGACTCGCTTCTGTGTGTGACAGGATTCATGGGGATGGGTCCTCAGCCAGCGGCACAAACGGGAGGCAGGAAGAGATGCTCTTTTCCAAGGTCACCTGGGGGACAGGCGGATGGATGTGCTCGCACACAGAGCCATCCATCCCTCCCTGTCCCATCCTGCAGTTCCTGCTCACTTTGAAAGGGGTGTTTGAGAACCTTTATGCTCACGTTGGCATAAACCCAGATGGCTGTTACAGGGAAGAACTCTCCCTGTGCTTGAGATTCAGCTACGTTCAAGTTCCTCGTCAGGCAGAAACTCCCTGCGCAACCATGGCATTTGTTTTGTCTCTTTCTGCTTCCCTTTTCCGTTCAGAGAAAAAGGAAACGGTCCCAGAGCCACTTCTTTGCATGCCAGGCTTCATGTGGCAACCTCCATACCAGGGCTGTGTCCGTGCTGCCTTGCTCATCTGACCTGGCACATACACGCTGTGCACATCTGGAGCTGCCCAGGTGTGCCCAGGCAGTTGCCCTGTTAGCCCTGCGCCCTTGCTGTGTTTCATGCACCTATTCTGCCTTCTCAAAGGAGATGGTGAAAGGGGAGAAGCCCCAAAGCAGGCTTCAGAGCAGGAGGTTTGAGGGAGGATGGAGCCGTACTGTCCCATGCCAGCAGGTGTCCCCACGGCCGAGGCATTGCCAGCGCCCTGCGCCCAGTGCCAGACACCGTCCCAAAACAAGACAGAGCCTGAGCCCCCTGCGGGGTCCATGGCCGCGTTTCTGCTTCCCCAAACAAGCTGAGCCGTGTCCCTCTCTCCATCCAGGTCTGTGTGCTCTCTCCATCAACCACGCCAACTCCTACTTGGCTTACCCCGGCAGCGCGACCAGCGGAGAGATCGCGCTTTACGACGGAAATAGTTTGGTAAGTGCGAAGCTCGCCCATATGGATACGGGCTGAAAACAAACAGAGCCACAGCAAAGCCAACGGGGCCTTTGGGAAGGATGAATAAGTACACTGCACCGAGCTAGACTGCGAGGGAATTGCCCAGGGAGGCACATTCCCCGTGCTTGGATGCCGTGCGAAGCAGACAGCCTCTCTGAGCTCAGGACATCCATCTCCCACAATGGGATAGTCAGGGAAACATGACCCATTAGCCTGCAGCCTGAAGCTGCTGCCAGGCTGACACGGGGGCTCCTATGAGGGGTTCCTATAGGAAGCCTATCCAGCAGAGGAGATGTGACCAGGGTAGCTCAGGGAGGTTGGAGCTGCTCCAGGCGCAGCCATGGGCTGGAAGGGATGCCAGGCCCGAAGTCACGGAGAGGGCAAGGTATCCACAGCCCCTTCAGGAAGCCTGTCCTTGGCTGGAAGCAGGGTCATGATCATCTGCTGTTTAAGCCAGGGCTTTGGATTACATAAGGCTGTGGCTCTGTACGTGCAGCGGGAGCTGAGGATCTGCAGCAGGGGAGGAGCAGAGCACAAGGGGAAAACACACTGCTGCTGCTGCCGCGAGAGGTACTGGTGAGGGCCTGGGCTCCCCGCAGGCACCAGGGTGGTGTCGCTGCAGCAGGATCTGCTGTACAGCAGAGGGTATTGCAGGGAAGGAGGCTCTGTCTCTGCACAAAGACATTGCCAGGCTTTGGGCAGGGCTCAGTTGTGATCCTGCAGCCTGGAGAGATGGGGAGCAGAGACCTCTGCCCCTGAAGTGAGCTTTCTGGGGCTGTGCTAGGTGGGGAGTGAGCTCAAGGTAGGGCAGAGATAAGAAATGCTGAGGACGATGAAGGGATACCATAAGCACAGCATGATCCCATGAATCCATATTCGCAGGCCTGGATAGGGTGCAAGGCAGGGAACACCCTTACACAGTCCAAGGAGCAACGCATCTCTTTGCACTCACATTACCTTCTGCCCTACAGAAAACAGTGTGCACCATTCCTGCCCATGACGGGCCTCTGGCTGCTCTCACCTTCAACTCCACCGGCTCGAAGCTTGCAAGTGCCTCTGAGAAAGTGAGTGAGCACCCTCCCTATGTGCCCTGTGAGCCCCTATGCTCTGCCCAGGGCTGGCAGCGGGGTCCCAGCCATCCATCCTGCAGCATGGAGAGCAGGACCTCTGAGCTGCCTGTCCTTCAACACAGCCAGCACAGGAGAGGCACTAAAAGGACTTTGACTTGTACGAGTCAGGTGTATCAAGTTCAGGTTGACCCTGTCTGGCAAACAGGAGGAGCCTTTGCACATCCTGAGTTCCCTGGGTGTGTCGAGGAAAGGGCTTCTGCTCTTTGCCCTGCTCCTGCATGGTCTTTCCCTTTGCATGTTTTGCAGGGCACGGTCATCCGGGTGTTTTCCATTCCTGGGGGGCAGAAGCTCTATGAATTCCGGCGAGGGATGAAAAGGTCAGTTCATTCTTCTGTCCATGACGAGTACGCAGAGGGCTCCCGGGGCAGAAACGTAAACAGAAGGACAGGGAAACGTCAGATCCCGGTGGCTTTGGCATCTGTTGTAAAAGGAAAACAAGAGTGAACGTATCAGCTAGAAATGCCATTGTGCCAGACGCAGCCGCCTCCGGCAAGTTGAGTGGTTCAGTTCAGTGTGTCACAGAACAGGGCCACTGCAGAGAACAGAGGTAGATTCAGTCCATTCAGTGTCCTCGCTGCTTCTTTGATATAATGAAGTCCCCAGAGTTATCAGCCCAACTCTTGCGCTCTCAAAGGAGGGACTTTGAAGCTACTGAGTCACTGTGCATGGCCCAAGTCTCAGTGGTGGGAGTGGGCCTTCTGCAGCCTCCCTCAGGTATTTTCAGTAGATCCATTCCCAGTCCATTTCCTTTTCCCATGCCAGACCTGCCTGTAGCTTTACACCCACTTCTGCATGTACATAAACTGCCATGTCTGAAACACCCTGGTGCTGCTGAACCTGCTCAGGAGATGCTGTGTGTATCCCATTATCCAGCGCTTTGGATATCTTCCCTGATCTTTGCAGTACCAGAAGCTTCAGCTGCTGTAGCAAGGCTGGCACAGATGTTCACTCCACAAACAGCTGTGATCAGGGACTTTTCCATCTCTGTGGCTGTTTGTCACAAGCTCAAAGCTAATCCCAGCTCTGCTGAGCAAAGGGAAGGAAGATGCTTGTCAGCCAGCCCACAGACAGGCAGGGGGCTCTTCATTGTGTATGGGACTTCTTCCTCCCCATCCTCTTCTCTGTGAGCAAAACAGAGCGGTTCCCCTTGAATGGTATGCCATGAAGTCATGAGTCCTGTCTTTGCTTGGCCTTAGGTATGTGAACATCAGCTCCCTGGTGTTCAGCATGGATTCCCAGTTCCTCTGTGCTTCCAGCAACACAGAGACCGTGCACATCTTTAAACTGGAGCATCTCACTGACAGGTAAGGGGGTTAGCCTGGCTTAACCTGCCTGCCCAGGGGCATCTCGCCTGCAAAGGTCTGCCTTTACAGAGCTCCATTTCCTCAGCGCATACTCTTCCATGAGCAATACCAGCTGCCAGCTCTGGCTTTGTGTCCTGAGGGATTCACTCCTTGGGAAAGCTACACACTGCATCCCTGCTGTCAGCCTCTCCAGACCTGCTCTGGATTTATTACTGCCCTTTTCCTCTGCCTCCTTCCTGTGTGTCTAGCCAGGCTGGTGGACAGTGTGTGCAGGTGCTCCACAGAAAGCCATCACGTGTCCCAGATCAGGATCGTTTTGTGTGTTCTGATCTGGTTTGTCACGCTGATGGTGGTAACCCCACTCATGCTGCTTTGTGACCCCCTCAGCCGGCCAGAAGAGCCTCCAACCTGGAGCGGTTACATGGGAAAGATGTTCCAGGCTGCCACCAACTACCTCCCTGCTCAGGTATCGGGCATGATGAACCAGGATCGAGCCTTTGCCACTGTCCGCCTCAACATCTCCGGACAGAGGAACATCTGTGCCCTCTCCACGTATGTACTGATACCTGCATCCCTCTGCCTGTGAGCAAACACAGCTATCTCTGCAGAACACCACCAGGGTGGCCCTTATCTTGTACCCTGCCCTCAGAGCACACAGCGGGGGGGGGGTGTGTACGTGTGTGTGAGTACAGATGTGTTTGGACTCATGGTGCTTTCCTCATTAGGATTCAGAAGCTGCCTCGACTGTTGGTGACTACGTCAGATGGACATCTCTGTATCTATAACCTGGACCCACAGGATGGAGGGGAGTGTGTCTTAATTAAGAAGCACAGGTAACTATCTGTACCTCCCCACATATCTGACACAGAGGCTGGTCTTCTAACAAATCAAGGGAAATTCCACCAGAAAGCACAAAATGGAGCTGTAGGAAATAAGAACATTAGAACTTTGTGATTTCAGCTGCCTGATCCAAGGGAGGTGGATGGGAACCACGTCAGCAGGCAGGGACATTGGGCTTCTTGCAGAAGAAATCAGAGCCATCTTACATCCCTAGGCAGCTGTGGGACATCTGAGCTTAGACAGCAGAGGTGGGCAGCCTGTGCCTTAAGAGATGCTTCCAGCAGCAGAGCACTGACCACTGTGGTGGTACAAGAGCAGAGCACCTTGTCCTGCGCTGACCTTGGGAGTAGGGTGGTGTGGAGTGAAACTGGGAGCTTCCGTAGAGGAAAACCCATGGAGATGCACGCTGCAGGCACACAGTGCCAGAGCAGAGCCTTCCCTGTGCTGCTCAGTTTGGATGCAAATCCCATTAAGCATGTAACCCCACACACACACATCTGGGCTGCTTGGCTCCAGATGTGAAGCCTTTGGAGTGGGCTGGGATGGAACATGTGCTGTCAGCCGGGATGGTGGCTGACAGCCAGGAAAATGCCAGCAGCTTTTGGGAAAGCCACAAAACAAAAGCACTTCAAAGCTGCGCTGTCCAGCGCGCTCCGGCCGCCCTCGACACCCCTGACGCCCATCCCGGAGCGGCCCAACGGAGCTGGCGGGCCAGCTTTGTCATGTGGGTTCCTCTGAGCATCAGAGGACTGAAAAGGGCCCTTGGGTCATGAGTTACGTTACATCATACTATATCTCTGCTCAAACGCCGTCCTAAACTAGCCAGGGCTGCTTTTCCCATCTAGTCTGCTCCTGTTGGAAGGCTTTTGGAGCCCCCTCTGTGATTAGAAACACTGTTTGCCTTTGTAACCTAAAGCTTTTGTGGTCAATCTGTTCCCTTCTATTCTCCTGCCAGCATTGTCCTCTAGCTGAAGTAGTGCTTTCCCTATCTTCTGCTTCCCCCCTGCTTTACTTGTAGACACAATGCTCTCCTCCTCTGCAGTACTGTTAGGGCTGCAGGCAGTGCCTCAATGCAGTGATGTGGATGGGTGATGTGCTTCAAGGAGATGTGGGTACATATGCTTGTCTTAGCCGGTGCTGGGGGAAGAGGGGTTTGGATCAGAACTAACTCTTCTCCCCTCTCTTCCTCCTTTACAGTCTTCTTGGCTCAGGAAAGATGGAGGAGAACAAAGAAAATGACCTTCAGCCTCCATTACCTCAATCTTATGCAGCAACTGTAGCTAGACAAAGTACAGTGCCTTCAACTTCGACCATGCCAGGTAAGCATCACGCCTGCCCTTCCTCAGGCAGAAGCAAAAAGCCACCTAGGGCAAAGTGGAAAAGTCTCCCAACCTTCAAGGGTTCAACTGGAAACACCACTCGTGCAACGCAGAGTGGGGCAGCAGCACTCTGTGGAGCTCACCAGGTTCATCCCCTGCCCCAAAACCAGGGCAGGCATTTTCTGCTCTGCTTTCCGGGCCCCCTTGCCAGTGCTTCTGCTCCTTGTGCAGAGCTGGACCACAGACAGGCCCGCCAGCAGAGCAGTAACCACATCCGAGCTTCACAGTTTGTCAGCAGCAGCTGCTGCCAGGCTGGTTTCCAGGAGCTGGAATTGTGGCTGGAGAAGTCAGATCTCACTGGCTTTGTTCATCATTCCCAAACCTGTTAACATCTTACCCTAATGAACCTCACAGTAAATGGTTGCAGAAGACTGGGCCACTATCTCACTACATTCCCAAGTCTAAAGGTCCGTGTGGATCTGACTCTGGCATTGGTGCTCATATTCATGGTGGAGGAGGAAGGCTGCTGCACCAGGAGCTGGCCATGTAGTCCACTCCTTAATCTGTAGTGTTGACGGAGAGACCTTCTGCAGTTCCCCAGAGCACTGCCAGAAAGCCAGAGGAAGCAGCTCTGTGCTAAGAATGTGGTAACACAGTATCTCTGCTGTTTGTTTCCAGCCTCCTTTCATCCATCCATCCATTCGTCAGTCCATCCGTCCGTCCATCCATCCCTCCCTCCCTCCCTCCCTCCCTAACCTTCTGTATTTCTACTTGCACAGGTTATTCGGAGGATGGTGGTGCCCTGCGAGGAGAGGTTATCCCAGAGCATGAGTTTGCGACTGGACCAGTGTGTCTTGATGACGAGAATGAGTTTCCTCCTGTGAGCATTCGGAACCCCTAAAACTGCCATTCTTGCTGAGAAGAAAGTATTAACTTCTTACAGAAGAGATACCGCTGTCCCCACCTTGTCCCAACTCACTGTGAAGCCTAAAATAACTTAAGTTATAGGGACAGTGCCAGGAAAATAACACTTCATTAATGGCAGGTGGGGATGGGGCAGAGGTGATCGAACCTAATAACTAGAGATGGATCTGAACAAGCTCATTGAATGAAGTGCAGGTACAGAATGAGGTTCAGATCCAGACGTAACCTTTGTGCCTTGTGCAGATTTCCAGTATTACCAGGAGTAGCTTTCATTTGAGCAATACCATCCTTCAGAAATAAAACCTAATACTCCCTGTTGCATTTACAGGCAGTTGGGTTAGTTTTTGGAATGCAACTGGAACCTACCTGAGCCTCACCAGTCCCTGCATGTCTGAGCTAACTGAAAAGGAAACTCCTTTTCCAAGGACAAAGATGAAAGGCATTAACAGAGTTTTAAGCTCGTTTATGGTTTTGATGTGTCTCTTTCTTAGTTACTATTTAGAGCAGATACTGGCTTTTTAAAATCTAACCTTTCCAGCTCCTTTTCCTTGTTGTGTTATGTACGGAACCCCTAAATGGGCAGTTGTTGTCACCGTGCTATGATCTGGTTGTAATTAGTGCTGTCTTCATGCTAGTAATGCATTAATACAGCAGAATATTGTAATGGATTTCAAGTTGTAGACTTGGCAGAGTTTTGAATCCCTTTTACTCTGTTTTTACATATCCTGCTGGGGAGTTTTGCCTGAAAAGGTTCCCAGGATTTGTTCCATAGGCTGAGGGTGACCTCTCTGAGGCACTTTGCTGTTAACTGATGCAAAGTGTTACTTAGATAAAAAGTGACTAGCTCATGACTGCCTTTGAAACAACACAACCTAAGTCCATCTCAATGTGATTGACCTTAGACCAAGTCTCTTTTGTCACCTGTAACATAACCTGCGGCAAACTGAGAACAGTTTTCCGGTTGTCCCACTCCATTACCCAGGAAGGGTATTCAGGATGTCTCCCTTGTTCCTTCTTCCTCCTTGTTTCCTCCTTATCTCTTCCTTCCTTGTTGTGGAGGAGAAGGCGGTGGCCCAGGCTCCTGGAAGGAGCAGCAAGGCCGGAGAGAAATCCTTTGCTTCCTTCTGATAAACCTGCTCTTGACCATGTGGTTTAGGGACACGCAAATGCCAGCAAGGAGGAATCACGCTGCTCCTGAATGAGCCTCCCTGCTGGGATTCAGTTGTATAAAAGCAGCCCCGAGCCCCTGCTGTACAACAGCAGGTACTTTATCAATGAACTCTGATCTCTCAGAGCCCCCGTGCTGTAATGAACCCGAGCGAGCAGCTCAGATCTGCAGTACTGGGGAGGAGATGGTGTGGGAGGAAAGGCTCTTTCCAGAACTACTCCCTGATCTGGTGACTGAGCACTTGGAGCTTCCCAATGAAGCCTCTGCAGCCGGGACGTGGGCTTTGCCCCTCTCTTGCTGACGGTAACGTCTCTTGCCCTGGTTGAGCAGGCGGAGCGGCGCGGGCTCCCACTGCTCTGGTGCGCACGGGTTGGTGGTCAGGATGTTTTGATGCTCTGAATTTCAGTGAACTTTGCTGTTTTCTCAGTGCTGTTTGGTCTCAGTGACGCGTTCCAGGGGGGTTTCAGGCATTGGTCACTCCAGTGTGGAGAAGGAGGGAGAGAAAACCTGACCTTATCCAACAAAAATGTTTTGACAGCGTTCTGCTTTGCGGAAACATGGGAAGGGTTTTGTTTGTTTTCCAGCGTGCAACAAAAAAGACATTTAAAAACCTCAAAACTTGTGACAAAATGGAATATTCGCCCACAGCCCACGCCACGGGGATGGCTTTGAACTAAAGACAGACTTCTGGAGACACAGCAGCTCCTCTCCATTTTGAAACCTCTTGCCTTCCCTTGACCTCAAGTGAGACTTCAGCTGTTAACAGGGAGGAAAAGCAGCTTCAGTCTAACATCAGATCTGTTGGCCTCTTCATTGAACAAGATCAGAGAAGAGATGAGAAGGCCAAGGAAGGCTCATAAAAGGTGGCCTCAACAAGAGCGAATGTGGATGTTGCTACTGATGGCACCAGGACTGCTGAGGGGTCCTGCAGCAGGAGGTTGAACACGTTCAGCTTGTCTCTTACTCGCACTGATGGGGTGGATTGAGCACTTTGAGGTCTACTGTTGGTCTTACACAGAAAGGACTCGGGTGTCACTGAGCAGGACAAGCAGGCTGAGGCCTCAGATGAGGAGAAGGTGCCATGCTTGAGAACTGCGTGGTCTTTATGGGATGGGAAGAGCAAACCCAGCTCTGGCGGTTCCTGGTGACCTGCCCGAGCAGCTCCCACTTCCCTGTGGGTTGATCAGTGTTGGTGAGGTTTACAGTGGTGTTGGGAGCTGTTGCTGTGTGCCTCGGGCCAGGCAGGGAAGGACCTGGGGAAGCCACCACAGTGGCTCTCCCCACCAAGGGATGCTCAGAGCAGTGTTGGGGTAGTGCTGTGAGGTTGAGCAAAAGAAATCCTGCAGGATTCTGCAGGCAGGATGGACCTGAGGAATGGAAGCAGGGAATCTTCTTAAAGCTTCTGGGCTTCAGTAGGAAAGATGGTTTCTCCCAGCAGAATGCTCAGTGCTTTTCCAGGCATACATGATGCATCCTGTGCTTGGCTGCACACTGAAGCTCATCACCTTGGGGACCAGAGGTGATGCGAAGGCTTCATCAGGAGAACCATTTCATTAAGTCAGCTGGATTGCACTCAGCAGGCAGCTCTTCAAAGACAGCTTCCCCTCACTGGTACACAGCCTTTAAAAGCATCTCTTCTACATCGATTATTGGCTACCTCCAGAACTGGTTGGGCAGCCTGCCTGTGCTGCCAGAGGATGCTGCTGCAGAGGGTGGAATGAAACCCTCCAGCAGCACAGCTCCCTCTGACGCCTGCTCCCAGGAAGGATGGACAGGAACGCGAGCTGCAGCAGCCCATCCAGCTTATCAGAGCCCTCCACACATCTCAGTGCTTCAAACCATGGATCTCAGCACAAGTGACCAGGCTGCAGATCCATCTTTGGCTCCGTGGGACCAGTGCTTGCCCAGGTTCCTCCTCACTCATTGCTGGATCTGCTGCACCATCACTAATGATTTGATGTGATGTTTTCAACAGCTGGCTGTTAACAGAGGAAAGGCCATTGATTTTGCAGTGAAGCTCTACTAGTAATTGTGTTTCACAGCGGATGAGCAAGCTTGGCAGAACCTGACTGGCCTCTTCTTCCTCACAGCAGCCTCTCTGGTACTAGATAGGCATTTTGGCAGCTGGGGCTTGCAGGATTAAACTCATCGGTGGGATATGTGCAAATCCAATGCCAATGCTTGTGCTTCAAAACTGGGCAAGTGATGGTCCTGAAGCCCACAGCAAGACAAATCCCAGGAGGAGGAGCTGGCACAGACCCTCACACAGCTGCAGCTATGGGGCTCACATCGCACCGCTGCAGGATGCAGGTCATGTGCAGGATGGAGCTGGTACAGAGGAAATCTGTGCCTTGGCTCATGGTTGGTGTCCACCTGAAGTAGGTGCTCACCTCACCCAGGTGTCCAGCCTCATGCCATGGCATTAGTAGCTGATGTGAAGTGGTTCAGGGTCCTCGCTGCTGCCTGTTCTTCATGCGCTCGCTTTGCTCTTTCTCTCAGAGGCTTTGCTGATACTTGGGCTAAGCTTCCCCTCATTAATTTGGCTTAAGCTGTTGGTGTTTAACTCTGGGCTCCATCTGGAGACCTCAGAGAGATGCAGTGATGCACCCCAAGAGTGATGCAGTGATGCACAGCACCCACCTTCCCCTCCCACCATGCCAAGAGCTGAGCTTTTGAGGACAAATTAGGAAGGCCAAAGGACTTGACCCCAGTAACTGATCTCCTGCAGGCGCTCAGCCCGGTGCCAGCTAGAGGCAAGACACATTTATCACCAAGCCAGATGGTTCCTGTTCCCAGGACTGTAAAACTGGGGAGGGGGAGAGTAAATAAAGCACCCCCAAATGCGCCTTTGAATGGAAAGTAAAACAGGACAGGACATCCCCCCCCCTCCTCCTCCCATGTGCGTAAACCCGACTTGAAACAAACCCTCTCGCTGGGAAAAGTAAGGCCCTTCTGTTTTGATTTTGGTAGATAATCTTGTGCCGCGGAGGTCAGCCGGGCAAAGCGAAGAGGCCGTGATGAGAAGCAAACATCCGCGCTCAGGACAGCTGCTGGGAAGCGCATTGGAAAGGCCGGGAATACAGAAGAGCAGATTTGGGAGTCCCCAAGATGAGAATAAGTGAAACCCAAGGTGGGCCACTGCTTTTTTGCTATAGTAAGTGAATAGCTGGCCCCTTGTTTCAGTTCCTGTCGGGGGGGTGTCTGTACTGTATGCACATCGCTATATTTAACAAACCATATGTTAGAGCCACAGTGTAAATGCTAATTTAATCAGATTTGTATGTAACCCGGATTTTATATACCCATTTGTCCCTTTTCTAATTTATGCTGGTTTATGTGTATAAATGTACTTAGAGGAAGATATATTAAAACTTAATGTCTTTGTACAGTATATACAAACTATTTTACCCAGGCAAAGTATTTTTGCAGTGACATTAGAGATGCCATTTGCTATGTTGAAAGACAGAATAAAGTCACGCTGTGTCCCTTGCAGCTCCTGCTGTTCTTTGTGGGGCCCTAAAGATGTCAGTCTTGATTAATGCTATGAGTGGAGAGGGGGTTTTGAGGGGCTGGTGGTGGATGCTGCTCCCACACCAAGCCCAGTCCTCACCGGTCCATGGTTGTCCAAAGAGAGATCTGGGTATGTAAATCAGAGCCCAAAACTGCTGCCCAAAACCCTCTCTCAGCTGCTGAGCAGTCCCAGTGGTTTCTTAGGTTTCAGTTGCACCTTTGAGTTTGCCTTTGCATCTGCCCAGAATAGCCCTGTGAGAGCTGTTCCCCCCATCTGCACCCCTGGCACTGCCCATGTGGAGGGTGGCAATAAGGGGAGCCCAGGACCCTCCTTCTGTTACACTTGGGTCTTTGAGGTACCCCCGTTAATGGACCTCACTTGGGGCAGGGGCTGTTTCTCAGAGCATTCACACCTTGTGCCCGCCAGGAATTTTCTCTCTTAAGCCAAAGGACTTGAGGGTCTCAGCACCAGAAGGGGCAGAGCGTTGTGCTCGCACCAGCCGCTCCTGTAAGGTCCACTCTGGAGGAAAGCCAAGCGAATTTCCCAGAGGAATTCTGTCCCAAAGATGGCTCTCCCAGAAGGGAGTTCTAATCCAAGGCCTGGCTCTTCCTCAGCTAAAGAGCCCTACGAAAAGCCTCTCTCTGTCCATGTGTCCAGCGCCACCGGGTACAGCAGCGCCCTGTCCCATGGGGTGACAGTGCTGCTCCGTGTGCTCACACTGACCCACGACTCACCTCCCTGCTTTATTACATGGAGCAAAGCAGAGCGCAGCCTCATCCCCCTCAGTGGCCACCCTCCAACCTGGAGCCACGACATTCCCAATCACAGAAACCAGGCTCAGGAGAGGAGCAGCCGGAGCAATCACGCCCTCAGAGGCACACAACTCGCGTTGTTCTTCTCTCCATGCGATGGTCCAGCACGGCTGTGTGAGCTGCGGGTGCGTGGCATCGACAGGCCACGTGCTGCGGGTCGCAGCAGGGAGTCGCAGCCGGATCTTTGGAGTAATCTGCAACCGAGATGTTGTCTGTTGCAATGTCCTCCAGAGCCCGGGTGTAAGCCCTGCTGATCGCAGGCAGCACCTCCTCGTACTCTCTGGATGCCACATCCAAAGCCTCCTGCTCCTGGATATCGCGGTCCAGATTGAAAATGAGAGGTGGTTGGTGATGCTCAGCCGGCCCAATGCTCCCATCGCAAGCCATTGCTCCTCCTAGGGAGGAAGGGAGAGGAAAACACTGACTCCCCACTGCCCAGGGATCACCTTGGTGTTCCTCATCCATCTATGATGGCCCAGTCCCACCATCTCCAGCTTTGGGAGCCTGGGTCCTGCTGCTAGTCCGAGTGCTCCTAAGGCTGCAAAGCCATCGTGCAGATACAGGTGAACACATATTTACTACTCACTGGGTTTGTCTTGAATTAACCTGAGTTGTTTTTTACCTGGATCTGCAGAGAATCAAGAATTCCACAAGCTTTTTCCCAGACCTTATGGTCAATAAAAGGCTGCAGTACCTGTGGTGTAAAAGGCCTTGTACTGAGCCAGCCGCAGTGCCTCTATCCCACCATCCTTCCCAGCTGCCCCGCTGTTGGGATGGAGCAGAACCTGCAGGAAGAACAGAAAAGGGCCCATCAGCTCACTGCAGAGTGCAAACTGCTCTGTGAGACCCAGACACACCACGTCCCATCCACGCACACACTGAAACACCATTTAACCCCTGCATTGTGAGCAGCCAACTGAGATTTGGTTGTTGAAGGGTGGGGGGAACAGCAGAAGGGCCCTGGGAAACAGCAGCATCTCCCTGTGCCAACCTGTCCCTGCTCACAGGAGCCTCTGAATTCACCTCCCCAGAGCAATTCCACTGCAATAAAGTGATCACAAAGGTGCAGGAGTTTAAAGCAGAGCAGGACAGAGTATTTCGGAGCCAGGATGTTCTCTGTGTCACCACCACTGCCTCATGCCAAGGAGACACCCATCTCCTCGGTGCTCACAGCTCAGTTAATGGCAGGGACATCTAAGGGAGCCAGATCCCTGCCTGGGGCCAGCAGCAAGCCCCAAACTGAGGGTGAGCTCATGCGATGGGTAGGTGAGGTGCTGGAACATCACTCCCGGTCCAGCATCCCACCACTGACTCACTCTGCTGTGTGAGCGCTCCCTTCCCTAACAACAGGGAATGGGGCTTAGGAGGAAGGGAAGAAGAAGAGAAGGGTTGGGTCAAATCACTGCCTTTCGGTATTTAGGACACTTGATCCATGCAGGATGATGGCTTTGGCACAGGGCAGGGGGAAGACAAGTGAGCTGGATGGTTCGGTGGGCTCCTCCACCAGATAGGATCTGCGCGGAGCCAATGGCTTCACCGAGGGGTGAGTCACTCGAGGTTTCCTCCCTGGGAATTGAGCTTAAAAGTGATTCAAGAAATTTCCACTGTGCTAAAAATCAGAACCATCTGCTGCAGATGGAGGGGCCAAGCTCAGGAGCAGCGCTCATCGTGCACGGATGCCTTAGCAGGTGCCCAGCATGTCCATAGCATCATGGAATGGGTTGGGCCAGAAGGGTCCTTAAGATCATTCAGTTCCAACCCCTGCCATGGGCAGGGACACCTCACACTAGATCATGTCACCCAAGGCTCTGTCCTTGAGCACTGCCAGGGATGGGGCAGCCACAGCTCCCCTGGCACCCTGTGCCAGCGCCTCAGCACCCTCACAGTAATGAACTTCTTCCTTATATCCAACCTGAGCTCCCCCTTAAACCCATTGCCCCTTGTGCTGTCGCCTTAGGGGCTGGTTGGTACCTCCCCAAGAAATGCCAGGATTCAGGATGGGGGATGATTTCCAAATGCTTTCTGCTTCCGTTATCACCCTCCCTTGCAGGTAAATTAACCAAAAGATCACCTTCTGGAACTTGGTTTAAAAATCATGGTTAGGGTTGAAACCGAAGGCTGTAAAGCGCAGGAGGTGGTGCAGTGCAGGCTGCAAGGGGAGCCCCTGCTACAGAATCCCCTCTCACTGACCCTCCTTCGTTGGAATAAACCACCTCCAAAGCAGCAATCAGCAAATATTAAGGGCCCGTGAAGCTATCAGGAACTGAACCAATCCCTCTGCTTCCAGCCCTAAAGCTGTGCCTGCACCTTTAGCTGGGACGCTGCCATCTCCCTGCAAAGGCACTCCAACCTTCACCACCACCACGCACGTTCCTAAATGTGCCTCGCAAAGCCCCATGCCAAGAAAATCTATTCTGATTTACAGCATCATTAAGGAGCTGCTTTCGACTGAGCCCTTTCAAGGAACATTCCCAGGTCTGCAGCACCTCTGTTGATCCCTGACTTTGTTATTTTAACAGAAAGAAACATAGAAAAGGGAGAAAAAGGCCTTTTCACCCCAGAAACCCACTGTTTGGGCTCTGGACTGTTCGCACACCCTCTCTGCCATGAAGCTCATGGAAAGAGCTTATTTGTGTGACACTTGTACCCTTGACACGTTCTGGGATGTGTTTATTTTCATTGCAAACAGCCTTGCTCAGGACAGAACCTCGGCGTCACTGCAGCCCCGTCAGAGGCTGCGCTGTGCGGAGCAAGCAGGGACACTGAGCAAGGTTGCACTGATTTATCCCGAGAGATCCCAGTTAGGGAGGAGGCTGTTGGGGGGTGGGATGAGCAAAGGAATTGCTTTAGGGAGGCTTTGTGACAAGGAAAACCCTGTAACACCAAAGGGGGGGCTGCTACCAGTGCTTGCAAGAAGGAGATGAAAGCCATGAGGGGACGGACCAGGGACATGCGCTTGCTCCCCATCACCACATGGAGATGGAGCCAGTGGGTGCTCTGTGTGTGCCCCAAGGTCACCCCATCCCTGGATCCATCCCCTGCTCATGCTGCCGGGATGGGCAGGAACAACCCTGCTGTGCCCAACGGCTCCCAGCTCCACAGGGGTTAATTCACCCCTGACTGCAGCATGAATCACCCCCAAAGGGTGCCAGGCTGGGCTGATGCTGAGGAAGCCGGGGTGGTGCAGCACAGCTCAGGACTTCATTCCTGGGTCTGAAACACGACGGAATGGCTGGCACGGGCTCGCATCCCTTTGCCCTGACACCCAGCAAACCGCTGCTCCCAGCAGCCCATCATTCCCCAAAACCCATCATTCCCAGAAAACAGTAATTCCCAGCAAACGCCACCCCAGCACCACATCCGCAGCAGAAGAGGGTTAATGGTGAGGAGCACAGCGGAGCTCGCTGGCTGTATCCCATCCACTTCCCCACTTTCCCTCATGGTTCATCAGAGGGTTCCATAAATACGAAGCAAATACCAAACCCCTGATGGACACAGAAAGCAAATCCAGGACCCCCGCTGGGACCTGGCTCGTGGTGCTCGCAGGAGGGTGGACTTGAAAAGCAAACTCAGGCTTTATCTATGGGGCTGCTATTAAAGTCACTGCTTTTTTTACCCCTTTTCCTTTGGTTCTGCACCAATCCTGTGCCACCCTGACAAGAGCATCACCACTTGTTCTGCGAACTGTCAGCAGCTCCTATTGTGTGGACAGAGAGCTGCAGGGTACAGGGTGTGCTGCCCCACTTCAACATCAGTGATAACAAGGAACTGGGAGAAGGAGGATTTCCTTATAGGCATATAAAATGTGATAAATAAAGTGGATGCAACCAGGTCTGAGCCCTTGGAATCTTCTCTTTCCCACACTGATTCACCTTCTGGGCGCAGGCAAGCCCAAGCATCCCCGGGGATGGCAGCCCTGGGACAGCAGGCACAGGCAGGCACACTGAGCTCTTGTTCTTACCTGTAATCCCAGGTTCATGAGCAAAGCATAAAACGCTAATCCAAAAGCCCTTTTGTCCTGGTACCCTAAGTCCCGGTACAGCACTCGCCTGTGTCTGGCCATCCTCCTTCTCTAAACCAGGGGGATGATGCTCCCATGACCCAGCACATCACCTTTCCATCCCCATTTACCTGTGCGAGCTCAGAGGTGATGGGATCTATTGTCAGGAGCGGGATGGCATCAGGGGGTGTCTCTGCCTTACCTTGTGCCCCACATCCGACCACCCAAAGAGCACCGGGGACACATCCAAGCCATCGAAGCGCCTGTTCAGGGGAAGTGCCGCCCCAGCCAGAGCCACCAGCGTGGGGAAGATGTCCAGAGTGCTGTGGAAAGAGGTGGCACCATCAGAGCAAGGACCAAAGATCCCCACAGCATCCTCCCAACCCAGCCCTGGGCACTCAGTGCACTCTAACAGGGGGGTGCTTTAGAGGGAAGCAGCTTCTCAGCACCCATCCCAAGAGCAGAAGAGGTTAAACCCGGCTCCGAGCAGCACTCACATCATTCACCTCCCGCCCCGCGCCGGCTGCTCGCCAGGAGCTGCGGGTTCAGCCAGGATCTGCTGCTCCCTGTGCCCGGCAAATCCTGCACCCGCAGGGCAGGAGCAGCCCCCCCTTGTCCCCATGTCCCCCCGGTATCCCTACGGGACAGCAGTGGGGTCACCCTCTGGAGAAAGCGCTGGCACAGGGACTTTGGACATCAATGGCAGTAGATCCCATGGCCCCCGTTCAATGCGGTCTCGCTTCTGCACGAGCCGAGCAGGCAGGGTGGAACACGAGAGCGGTGCTGTTCTGCGTGCACCCGTCAGCATTTCCACCTCCCCGGTTCATCAGGGGCCTCAGCCACAAACCCAGCACTCAGGGCTCAGCCTCAGTCGCTTCCCAATATGGAGGGATGCAGGGAAGGAGCGGGTGATGCCGTAGCCCTTTGGCTCCATGGGGATGCAGAGGGACAGCCTCTGCTTTCCCGCCTGCTGCCTGTGGCTCTGGGGATGGAGCTTGACCATGGCAATTCCACACCATCCTGCACATCCCCATGGCACGGAGGGGCTGTGGGTCGAGCACAGTCATTGCTGGGGTGGGACAGGATGCTCATAGCCCCCCATGTCTGACCCTCTCCCCTATCCTGCTGTGATGAGCAAGTGTCCAACTCACCACCACTGCATGAGCACATCCCTCCTTCTCAGAGACACAGGGTGACTCCACGTCTCTAAAACAGAGCCACACACACCAGAGGTGTCCCATGCACCAGGGGACATCAGCAGGGCCAAGTGCCACATCCCAGTGCTGCCATCCCCATGGCACGGGCATGATGAGCTGGTGCTGAGCATCCCACAGGGATGCAGCCCTCATCCCAGTGCTGAGCATCCAACAGGGATGCAGCCCGCATCCCTTTGTCTGCAAACCCCTCATGCCAGCAGCTCGGAGGGGGTGTCAGTTGCTTGCCACAGTCACTGCCACAGATGAAAGCATCAGATCCCTCAACTTGGGGACCTCAGTGTGCTACCACAGTCCTGCCACTGCATTTGTCCTGCCCGGTGTGTGCTGGTGGCTCCGTGAGCAGAGAGAGGAAAGAGCCCGGGATAAGGGCCCCCATTCAATGAGTTTTCATTTAGCTGCTAAGAGACGGAGGGAACAATAAGCACAAACACTGCGGAGCGGCCGCCCCGGTACGGCGCTTGCGGAGCCGAAGGAATTCTGGCTCCCCACTGGGCCCAAGGCAGGGCACATCCCGGCCAGCACCTCGCCGAGGTCAGCCCAGGGACACCCAAATGACAGCCCAGGGCAGGCCCTGGTTAGCGTGTGCTGGCCCCGGGGTGCTCAGCACCATCAGCATCTGGCCCTCAGCATGGTGTATGTGGACCATGGGGTGGGACTGCTAGAAACAGAGGTGGGAGAACTTAATTGAGGGCAATCGAGGGTGAAGATCACCCCCGGCCATGGGCAGATAGAACCAATGGAAAAAGGCATGAAAAAGATCGGATTTTGGTCAAAGTCAGCACTGAACACTCCGGCAGAAGGCACATCCTGAAGCCGTGTGTGCAGGGACAGGGGAATCCACGCTGCCAACCCATGCCTTGGCCAAGAAAGGCTTAAAACTTGCTCCAATTCTGCTACAGCCCTGAGCATGCAGGGAAAAGGGTTTGGGAGCAGCCAGGGACAGGCAGCTCCCTGCCTGCTGCCCGAGGGCTGAGCTGGGATGAGCATCCCTGGCACTGCCCGGCAGTGAGGAGCTGCAGGCAGCAGCAGGCAGCAGCAGGCATCTGAACCAGCAGTGCCCACACACATCCCCGCCTGCCCAACCTGCCCAGCCCCGCTGGTGCAATTCACTCCTCCACCACCCCACTGACCTATTTCTTCCATGCCCTACTTTGGGTCGGGACAGGGAAGGGCAGCAGCGCGGCTCCGACAATTAACGATGATTAAAAGGGGCTGACGAGGCAGTTTCCTGCAGGAACCAGCGTGCAGGTGCAGGTCCAGGGCATTGCATCAGCGCCGAGTGCTGGCCCCGGGGCACGCTCACCCTCACTCACCCCTCCACTCCCTGCACCGAAGCGATGCTGGGAGAGGCACAGCCCTGTCCAGGTGCTTCTCCAGACCCGGTGTCAGCGTTTTCATAACCTCAGGGGCAGAAGGAGGCTCATGCAGGCAGTTAACGCCTGCCCTTGCCCAGATCCTGCCCTTCCCAAGGGACCCCACCACACAGAGGTCCCTCCTCGCATGCAGAGGTCTCCCAGCTGTGTCTGTGCACTGATTTCATTCCCTTTATACCATGTTCTTGCTCTTCCCATCAGCTGGAGTCTGCAACCGCCCTATTTCACATGCTTGCTCTTTGAGGGGTGTCTAAGTGTAGAGAAAAGCCACATGCCCTGACATGCTATGAGTGCTGAGCAGTCCCTGCCTTTCACATCCCTCAGAGAACTGGGCTTGTTCAGCTGCAGGGAGACCTGAGAGCAGCTCCAGTGCCTAAAGGGGCTGCAGGAAACCTGGAGAGGGGCTTTGGACATGGGATGTAGGGGCAGGACAGGGAATGGCTTTAACTGCCAGAGGGGAGACTGAGATGAGCTCTTGGGCAGAAGCTCTTCCCTGTGAGGGT
>JANRGW010033581.1:0-57296 GCA_024733675.1 Psilopsiagon aymara
GTGGTAGCAGTAGTGGTTTGTGTTATACCTTAGTTACTAAACTGTTCTTATCTCAGCCTGTGGGAGTTGCATTCTTTGGATTCTCCTTCCCATCCCTCCAGGAGCAGAGGGAAGAAAAAAGGGGGAAGTGAGTGAACAAACTGCGTGGCTGATTTATGGCTTAAACCACGACATGACCAAAGCCAGGAGATTTGATGCTTGTAGATTAAGTGTCGAATTGGGAATCAATCTACAAGCAGTAGCACTGGGAAGGCTATTACTTGGATCCCTGCCCATAGATCTTACTATCTACTAATGTTACTGTTTGGACCTGAAAAACATGAATGCACAGGGTTACAAGGCAAGGTTAACGCATCCACATATTTGCATGGCTGCTCATGATTTCAACTAACAAGAATGACACAGTTCTGTATTATTCCCGTGAAATCCACACTGCTCTGTAAGGTCCTGTTCGGGAATAGAGGATGTGTAGTGAGCCAATATTCCAGTTTCTTCCTTAATGGATTGTAAGAAGCTCGCTTAAGGGATTTGTTACAGGATATTTCAGAAGTTAAAAGATTATTTACCTTTCTGACATTGAGACAGCCACAAGGAGTGTCTATTTTTAACTAAGGACACATTCTGCTCTGGTGAATATTTTCCTTCTGTTTCACTCTCTTTGCCTTATACATTTTATGAGTCTAGGACAATCTGGAGGTAGGGTCCAGTTCCTTAGTGACATGAAACACTATTATTCTGTAAACGGTGCTGTTCAAATCAGTAGCCTCGATTAAGGAACTACTCAACACTTGTATAGGTGGGAGAATTTGGCCTACTGCAAACAGGAAACTATTGTGATGAATCATTGCATACATTGGGCAATGAATCACACTGGAGATTTATCGTCTTTCTATTCTTTTCCATACTCCATCCTATATGCTGAATAGTTCTTATTGCTTGTTTGCAGTATGCTATTACGTTCACAGTGAAAGCAGGAATTAGCCTGGTTTTACGGTACAGAAAGGCCCAAAATACATCCCTGTAGCCATGAGGGGAGAAGCAGGTTTCTAAAACTAGCAGCAAAAACCTTGGAAAGTGACCACTACAAGAAAGTCTCTGAGGTTTTGTATTTGTATAACTGGGAATCTTGTGGTTCTCCTGCTTTCAACTTCAATAGGTACCCAATATTTTAAATGAATACTGTGTTGCTCTAATTTCAATTAATTAGTTCTTATCAGCCTTATTATATATACATGTATATACATACAAATATTACTGGAAATGGGTAAAGGTCTTCAGTGACAGTCTTCTGGGGAAAGGGATAAAGTCAAACCAGAGGTTTGGTCATGAACAGAGCTGTCTGAGCATTTAGAGGATACTGGTTTGTACTTCCCATGTTCTGCTCATGCTTCCCTGTAGGAAAAATTGCATGCCAGATCTTTGTGTTGGGTTTTGGTTTTGTTTTCTTTTACTCTTTTGTTTCCTTTTTAGGTACATTGATTATTTACTGGTATACTGTGTTAGGTATTCTGATTGCTGATGTAATATTTTCAGCAAAAATGGCCACCACCATCTGGAAGTTCCTAGTGGATAATTGTTATTAGAGCAATTCCTTTTTGACTGCTTAGTGATGAGCAGCTCTGCAAATCTCTCCATGTAAAGTTTCAGGTTATGTTGCCAGTGGGTAGAACTCCTTTTATATCTTTAATGTAGGATGAATGCTCTCTAGCTTCCTTCATCCCTTGTTGCTACATGTTTCTTTAGTGCACACACCCACTTTAACAGCATTTGTTGGGTTAGGTGTTTGTCTGTCTTTCCTTTCAGATGCTGCTGGGTTGCCAACTGTTAACTCACCTAACTATGAAACCCCCTGTGGCAAAGGCTTCCTTTGTTAACATTTTCTTTCACATATGTAGGGATCAGGAGACAGTGGGATTAATATGCACTATTGGTTAGAATACAAATAACATATCAACCATATGCATGTAATTCTTTTAAAAGGTAACCATTGCACTGTGTAAAAAGGTCTTGAACAAAATGGATGACTAGTAATTACGAAGGCACTTACTGAATAATGAAGCTGCATAAAATACAGTCCTAGTGCAGAATATGAATGGATTTTTCCTTCTTCTGAGCATCTCTCATGGCAAGCAGTGCTCTGTTGCAGAGGTTCCATTTGCATGCCCTTAGTGGAAAGCTTAAATTATGCTGTGCTCTAGAGGTGCATACTTCTAACTGCTGGCATCCGTGCTGCCAGTGAAATGGGGTTGTGGCATTGCATTTGAGTTTGTGACGCACTGAGTTTGTCTCACATTTTCATAATGGACAGGAATACCTAATTAGCTCTGCTGAGATGGGCCATTGGGTAGCTGTACCTGGGATGTCTGCTGACAGTGGTGTGTATATGTTGCTTCAGAAGGAAACAAGCTATAATGACAGACATTTGTGCTGAGCAAGCGAACCTGAGCAGCTCTAGTCATTTTGATGGCTCTGAAGTGTGAGCTCTACTTACCTCTTGTTGCAGTAACTGTGGAGCAAGACAGAGTTAATTTTTCTTCCCAACTGCAGTCACTCAGAACTCCTTATTGTGTCCGGTAACTGATGTCTTGCTTTCTTATGGCTTTGAAATCTCTAGATTTGTTAGGTGAAAGATGATGTATACTCACTTAGTGGTGATTATTTTCTTTCAGTAACCTTTCATGTTCTGCTTTATATTTAGATGACAGAAATTAGAACATAGGATGTGGACAAGGTCAGTTGTCATATGTTATGTCTTCAAAATGCATTCTGCCTTTCCTTAGGATGCTATATGATGCCATTTCATGTATGTTTTCCCTTGCAATGATCATCTTTCCTGAGAAGGCAGGGTATCAAAAAGATTCTTGTTTATTTGCTCAGTTCTGACAGAGCTTTGTACAGACAGCTGTGTTTCTCCACTGACTTCACACAGTGTTTGAGGTCTGAAGGCATCAGAGCTTGTGAAATAATCTGAAGTCTGCAGAACGGTGCTCACTGTAGAAAATGAAACTATGTAGTGAAGGCAGGAGAGGAAGTGTTGATTGGAGCTGCAATGAAGTGCAATTAACAATATCGTTGTTACTTTTTGCATGATTTTTATTGTAAATTTCCAAGAATTATCTTCCACTGACTCATCTTTAATGATGCACCATGACTACTTCTGAATGTTTTCCTTGGATTCAGAACTCCCTAGTGATGACAGAGACGGCATGCTCAGACTACTTTTACCTATTTGAAATACTTTCTGTCCCACCATGGTGAAGTTTCTTTTGTGTCAGACTGATGGTTTTACTCAGTCCCCAACAGATATCAACTAAGACATTTTCCAGACTGTCTGCACCTCTTCAGATGGTGACAAGTAAAGTTGGTCCTCCTCAAGACATTTCTAATATTGTTTTATGTAATAATCAGAGTCTGTTAACTATCAATGGCATTCAGTTATCTTCTAAGTTGTCTGGTCAGGTTCTGAAGAATTACAAGTTATCAAGGGTGAAGAGACTATTTTGATCTGCCCATTTTTAATGCTTTAGGGCATCTGGAGCTGTGATTTGGTTTCTTCTCAGTACAGCTCCGAGAAATATCAGTCTTAAACATGTAATAGTATGCTTGGATTTTGGTGTATTTTTGGAACACATAATTAAGGAGATAAACTAATTCTGAGGTACTATTAAGTGGTTTGCTGATGTTCCTAATCTTATCTGTGTTATTAACCTGAAATGGGCACATCTGGTCCATTCTATAAGGCAACAGTGACCTCCCATGGGCACAGATGAGCTGTCAGTGCTGCATGTTTCTATTCCATTGACTTGACAAATCCATTGTGGAATTGATCATCTAATCCCAAGTTATAAGTAAGATTTCTCAGCTTTCCAAATAACTACCCAGGTATTATTCTTGTTTAGTTTGGCATAGATTTTCACCAGCCTATACCTGTCACAAATACTAAACAAGGTTGAAGGCAGAAGTTCACATTTGGGGGCCTAATCTGCATACAAAGACAAAAGGAGAAAAAATCTTGTTATTGGGAGAATTGTGATGGGTTATTCTTCGGGTCCTTCTCGCTTTGTTTTTTCAGTAAGAAAGGTTTTTATTCAGAGAGACCTTGGAAAGATGTTGCAAGAAGAAATTTCCTGATGTTTCTGCTGTAGTTACAGAGTACCAGTGTTAAGTGATTTCCAAGTATGGCTCAGCACTGTGTTTCTTGCTAAATGCTGAAAATCTATGGTATTTAATCTTTCATTGTCCTTTTAATTTGCGACAATTAAAAACCAAAACGGAGCCGAGAAAAATCGAGAGAGCAATAGAAAATGTTGTTCCTGGTATCCCAAATTCTGTCGCTAGATGGTGCTGTGAATCAGGTCGCTGGAAACACTATCAGCTCACATCCGCTACAAAAAGAGGAATATATAGAGAAATCTCGTGATGAAACAAATCACATTTACTGGTATTTCCCTGGGCTCCCCAATGTTGGTTTAAAGTGTCCATCGGTGAGGAATGTGGCAGAAATGACGTTATTATTACTTTTCTCTCCCTGCAAAGTTGGTGACTTAAACTATGTCCTGGGTGGATGCTCAGGTGAAATTACTAATCTCAAAGGATTCAGAGAAGGTAGCATTTAAATGTGGATATTGTAGAACACAATGGACTGTGTGGCACGTGTTGTGTTATGTGACCTATGGCTTGATTCATGTGCTTAGATATCTTGTTATTTTATATAAGCTGCGTGTGCCACAGCCCCTTGAAGAGTGCATGTCTTCTGTGGGTGCTGGATCACACCTGCCAGTTCCCCACAGATGTCTTGGGTACCCCAACGCATTTCAGCAAGCAGAAGATGCACATAAGGCATTGACTCTCCCTCTGAATGTCTTTATAATGCCTTGATATGAATATCATAGTGACTTCTCCTTTCTTCTACTATCTGTATGTTTCTTTATCTCAAGATTGAACTGTCCTGCTTCCTGCCATTCATATGAATGTCCCTTTTTGTCTCTCTGTAGCTGACTGCAATTATTAACAGAGGTGTGAATTTAATTTAGACATCTGTACTAGAACAAAGTGCTGGTAAAAGAGGTTTTGCCGGCTCTGCAGAGAATTGACTCAGTGTAGGGATGCGCAGTCAGGGTTAATATTTTGTGTCCATGAGCTAGAGGCACAAACACGTATTCTTTTTCAGACTGGGCACTTGAGCAGCCTTCTTTATTTACAGTCTCTTCTTTCTTTCTTTCTTTTTTTTTTTTTTTTTTAGGATCATTTGTCTGCTTAGTTCTTGAAATACAATGGCATGGCTGGCAGCCAGTCAAAATACCTGGTTCCTCCAACTCTTTCACAATATTGTCTCACCTTTTAATTCCTGCCCCTGACAGACACAAGTGCATGGGATCTGCTGGTGTTTTGTTGGGAGTCTGTTGCTACTCAGAGTTTTGCTTGCTTGCATTGAGAAGTGAGTTATTTCCTGTGAACAATGGCAGGGAAGTTGAGGCCCAAACCCCTAAATTTTCAGATTATTTTCCTATGGGTCTTTTATTTGCAAATCCTTTCTCTTAATTCTTGTCCTATCTGGACTGAGATGGCTATAAAATGCTTAATAATCAGTTCTCTTTTTCTGCTTTATCTCAGACTTGATGGTGATCTAGTGGAGAATGTCATGTAAGAATACAATATCGCTTTCTGCTATGTTTTATCTTACAGTTGTCTTAGGTCTGCCTTTTCTGGCATGGACTCAGTAAAGCACTTAAGTCAGGAAGTTAAGTGCTAGCCTGACTTCAACCATAAACATGTGCTCTTTGAATTTGGGCCCTTGCACTTTTTCTTTATGGTAGTTATATATTCTATGAAGTTCCTTGGTGTCCCAGTTTTGTTATCAAGCTAGGCATGTATACAAAGGTATTGAGTTTGCTCTTTAAAGACATGTGATGATGCCTGAATAACTGAGTACGTCTGGCTGGGCTTGACAAAGGATCAGTTATGGCAAACACAAAGAAAAGTTTGGTGATTCTCTACTGGACTGCTTATAAGGCAGCAATCTGTGAGGGAAAAAAACATGAAGATGCAAATTGTGCAGGTAGTTATGATAGTTTAATTCGTATAATTCACTGCACCAGTCAAAACTATATGAATTCTATGTGTGAAAGGGAGATGTGAGGGATATTTAATCCCACAGATGACTCCTCATCTCCTATACTCTGCTTTGCCTGGTATGTTTTTTGGAATCTAAACCTTCTGTCTGGGTGTCTGATTGTCTACAGGCTATCAGAAGATTTGTGTCCAAATGAATCTCTGTATAAAGAGCAAGGGCTGTTTCATGTCCTGCTTTTATTCCCTGTAGTGGAATACAAAGTCTGTTAGTCATTCAGCAAGCCAGAGCAGCTGAATGAACCAAGAATTAAGATGGACCAAATTGCAAATGCTCTCCTATTACTGTAGTTAGCAACATAAAAATTTGCTTATTTAGAGTTAATAATTAAAGTAATTCATAAGTGGGGATAAGAAAATAAAGGTCCCAAATCCATTTTTCCCTTCTGGACAAATATATTGAAAGTTACAAACAACAATGGTTTGTAATCTGGGGTCAAGTTTCAGAGGCTTTTTCCCATACACTGAGATTATATTTCACTCCCAATGGCCTTCATCCAGATTCTTTCAACACCAGCAAAATGACTCCTATGAAGGTCAGCTAACACAGTCCTACCATGGCTAAGTAAGAGAAGAGAGAAATAATTTTGTACAGACCTAAAAAGGCCACTTACTTTGTGTATGGTTGGGCACGATTCTGCCTAGGCTAAGTAACAAGGAAAGAGCCACTGGCTATGGTAATTTCTACTGTAGCTGGGTCAGTGTGGGAAAGAAGGGGCAAGTGCCCCTTAACTTGCTCTCACAGAGTAGGGTCAGGATGTTACTTTGTTCTTTGGCCATTATTAGAAATGTGATGCTGAATCTTTCCTGATTAGCTTAGAAATGTAAAGCTCCTTGAGATTTCCTCACTTACAGAATTTATGCTGTTTGTGTCTGAAAATGTATCAGGCTTTTCTGAGACACACAAAAAAAAATCCTATTTGAAGCAAGTGTATAATACCTGGTCTTTACAGCCAGCAGTGGGGAAGATCAGAGATACTGGTGCTGTTGTTATTGCTTGTAGTGTTACTGTTCCTTTGCTGAAACAGGAGTAAAAATACTGTTATCCCTTATCCTCAACTTAAAGTTGTCACTTTGCAAATGGGGAAATAATCTTATATTTTTAAAAAATAAAACAAACTAACAAGCATTTCCTGTAGAAAATGAAGGCAGGAATTCACTAAGATTCTGGGTGGCCTGAGCAAACAAACCCTTTCTTATGGTGAGTAGTTGAGTTCATGCTATCCAAATTTAACACTTAATTGTGAAATGTGATCCAGACATTGCTATACTAATCTCTGGAAAATAACACAATGAATAAGAGCAGAACCCTGAAAAACAACTCTGTAAAGTTTCCGAGGTTACTGAACTACTTTATTTGTTCAGTGTTGTTTATAGTATTGCTTTTTGGTTTTCTTTAATAATTGTGACATCTGGTATTTGTCTAAAAATGAGGAAGTCCACCCTATTTATCAACAAGGCTAAGAATTGTATTCAGCAGCATTCAGTTCCTTTGTAGTAGAATAAACTAATCTCCAAGTGTTTTATATGATGTAGCTTTAATAACCAAGCCTTTATGTTCTTTTAAGCTTAGGCACTAAGTTTCAGGAGAAATATCACAATAGGACTGGGATGTATGAGGGATCTCATGGGGGCCAAAGGCTGGTGAGGTGTATAGAATGATAAAGTCTCAGTACAGAACTTAAGAGAATGCTTGCTGACCTTTGTGGGACCTATTCCCGTTGTTACATCTGAGCATGTGCTTAAACAGTCTCCTGAACTGAGGCTTAAGTAGTAACACAGTTCTAGTTGTACTTAAAGGGTACAGTGCTTCGTGGAGGGGAAAAAATGTACTAAACATTCAATTATTGCCTCCTCCTTATGTTTCAGAATTGCATTCCCTTTTCATTGAAGTCAAGGAAAGCCTTGAGGTAGATAGAAACGGTGACAGTAACTGCAGCCTAAGTGAAACACAGTGTTTGCATGCAGTTTGTAAAGCATTTGGTAGTTCTATTTCAAAGATGGGTGTGTTGCTCAAGCGTTTGTAGAACTTAACTGTTGAATTGTCACAGCAACTATTTCACGGTAGTTTTCAGCAGCAGCTTGAAAACATCTGTCTGCAGTTGTTTAACAGGCAGAAATGGGTGATTGTCCAGAGCTTTTCTGTTCTAGTGCAGGTCAACCAAATACAGCAACTCTGTGCTTATTTCTCCAGGCGACTCTCTTCAGTCTTTCTTCTCAGAAAATTAAAACCTTTCTGTTGTGGATATGAGCTCCTAGAGAAGCTCTCCATTTCACACCATCTTTTGCCATCTACAGCTGCTTGTGTACAATAAGCTTTGTCAAGTCAAGCAAGCCACACGCTGCAGAAAAATAACATGTCTCTCATAAGCCTCCAGTAACAGTCCCTGAATAAGTCTTCATTCCGTACAAGTCATGTCTGCTGGAAATCCACCTAAGACGACAAATTAAAAAAATGCTACTCTTGTGTGGTTTCATTTTATGGCAATATATTTATTTGTGATAGGAACAATTTACTTAGGATTGTTCTTGCTATAGTCCATATCATTTGCTCAAGCCATGAATACATAAATGATTGTTATGTCAGCTTTTGAGGATGTGACTCTCTGACCAAACCAGTCTAACCTGGCACTTGTTTGGGTTGGTTTCTTGCCACGTGTAATTTTTTTTCTCTTGAGCAGTAAGTTCCCATGAAAGTGCCAGTATATTCCCCCTTGTTGAGAGTTAATATTTCATTAGCATAAATCATTTTTTATCTTGTGGAATCTGACCTAATTTTTCTGAGTACAAACCTGCATCAAATTCTTGTCACTTGTATTGCTGGGTAAATTCTAGTACCACTGCCTTATGCTAGATAGCTACTGCCTCTACAATTTCTGCTCTTTAGACTTGGAGCTCCTGTATCTGTCAGCAAGTCCTTTCACCTAAGGGTTACACACACACAGAAGAAATGGAAACACCAAACTCCATAGTGTGATACCTATGATTTTTTCCATGGCGTACTGGTGCTCCCTTGGAGAACAGGAACCAGGTGATGGGAATGCCCACAAGAAAAATATTACTCTCAACAAGAGAGCCTATGTGTCTCACTTCGGACCACAGTCTTAGTTGCTTTCAACTAGGGAAGTTCCACTAGTTCTAGCAAGGCTTTGCTAACTGAGCCAATGAGCACAGCAAAAGTGCTGTATTCCCACAGTAAACAGCATCACGTTCCAAAAATCCATACTTATCAAGAAACAGAGGTGAAAGATGACTCATCTTTATAGGATATGTAACTGACTGAGAGTATGTTTGTGTAGGGAAATAAGAAAATGCAAAAATACAGGTGTTGCTTGGAATTTGCTCCTCTTTATCCAGGGTTAAGAGGCTAATGGAAGCACAATTAACACAGGGAGATCCTGCTTAAAAAAATAAAAGAATAAAAAAAAAGCAGAATTAAATATTTACCTACTAAAAGAAATGCCAATTGACAGAATAAATATGCAAGTTCTTTGTTATCATTCCAATAATTCCAGAACAAAAAGTCAGAGCTGAAGGAAGACAAATACCTGGTACAGGCCTTACACCTGTGCAAAGCAAGAAGAGACTTGCCACCTGCAGTTCTCTTCAGAGTAATGACCTCTAGAAAGTCTGCAACTCTTTCTCAGTCCTTCTATGTCCTTTTCTCTCTCAGGTGTATTTTTTTATCCTCTTGCCACTTGTATATACTAAAGGAATTCATGAGAGGATCTGAGCTATCTAATCTGTAAATTCCCACATTGAAATAAACCAACCCAACATAACTAAATTGCTTTTGAGGGACCTTGACAGATTTATACTCCTGGTGGAGTGGCCACTGGTGTAAGTGTTATGTGAACAGACATTTCTGATGTATTTGTTGCTAGCTTTGGTGTGATCCAGGAACTACAGGTCCAGCTTTATGCGGGATATATGCCTAAGAACCACAGAAGTTCAAGTTTTTTCAGTATTGAATGTGCTTGAGCTTCAGTGGGTAGTGGGTGCTCTAAATTTTGCACTGAATGAAACTTTCTGGAAGAAATTTATCCTGTAGTTTCAGCCCTCCTCAAGCTATTGCTTTCATCTCTGGGTAACTCATAAGTCCTATTCTCGAGCCAATAAAACAGACAGAACCTAGTGTTCAGTGGAAAGAGGATAGAGATGGCCCCATGTGTTTGGGAGGCTTTTTTCTGTTGTCATTATATCTACATCCCCTACTTGTGATGTGGTATGTAGTAACGCTGGAAGCTACATCCTTTCTATCTCTTCCCACATGATAGTTTGCATCAACAGTCACAATCAGATCATGGTGACCTAGTGCTGTTGGCTGAGCAGTATCACCTGATTTGGTGGCAGCTTTTCATGACTGCAAGTTCAATGCATTCATATAAATAGTCTTTCTAAGGGGATATAGGGATGTATGTTTTAATTTGCATTTCCATATAGTAAAGAGCAGGAGAATTACTAGTTGACAGAACTTGGTGAGTGAATTGCTATTCCATTTGTAAGTGTCCAAACCAACTCTGATTTTAAGAGCAGCATTTCCACTGGTTTTATAGGGTACTGTGCAGGGATGGGAGGTATCCTTTGAAGAGTTCCAATACAATACATAGACAAGGACTCACAAAGCTGTTTCAGACTTCTGGAAGGCCCAAAGGCTTAGCTTGCAAGTAGCTCACAGTGTAGTATGTGTATAACTATTTTAATGTTCAGAAAACACTTGATTTTCTTGAATTATTAGAAAGCTTGAAAGTCAATCCATGCAATGGAAATAAATTCTTGAGCCTCAGACTCAGTCCCTTAAAACAAACATTTAAATAATTTTTCTAAAGCACCAAAAAGGGATTCTGCCTTTATTTTTCTGCCCCCCTGAATCCTTTTCATACAAGCAGTATTATGCAAACAGACTGCAGGTGCCCTAGTAACCCAGTAAACCACAACAGCCAGAGACACGTGCTGGAAAAATACACAGGGAATATGCAGTGTGCACATCAGATGGCCCTGGGAGCTTTTACAGTCAGAATAAGAGAACTTACAGTGCTATTAGCAAGACATTTGATGCATCAACATGAAAGGGAAAACTTTTGTGCTCAGCAGATTAGGCTGAGCTGAGAAAGATTTCTGCTGAAAAATTTACTGAATTCACAACAATTGTTTCTTAATGTTGGGCATGCAAATTAGTGGCTTCTCCTTTAGTGAAGTTTCACAGGAAATCAGGTGTCAAACATGTTCTTTCCTAGTTAGCCTCACTTTTTGAGGCTGAGTCTTGCTGCTGAAGTGAGTACATGGGAGAAGACAGCTGCTGAGACTTCTCTTGCTGGGCGCCTTCATATCTGGTCATGAGATCTTGCTGCGACTGAGGTTATTATATGTTGTTGCAAATAAGCTAACAACTTCTTTTTGTTAACTACTTGTAGGTAAAGAGGATTTCAGTTTGCATGGCTCATGCCCTCTCTGTTGAGGTTGCAAATAGAGGGCAGATGAATACTAGTGAGCATGGCAGGTTTTCAGAGGCAGATGTTTTTATGCTAAGACTTAAGCTAAGAGTGTTAGTGGTGGTGAGGCACTGGAGTAATACTACACCTCTCAGTAATAGTTAGCTTCATCCAATCCTTCATTGCGCTCTGTGGCTTTCTGTACATACTGCTTTCCCTCAGGACAAATTGTTTTTGTTACAGCAAGCTGAATGGCAGCTGATATAATCAGTAATACCCGGAGCGATAATTCTGCAGGGCTGTAACTTGCATTGGCTGCTGTGTTTGTTCTTCCCAGGGAGTGAAGTATTTAACAAAGAAGTGGACAATGCCATAAATATATTGCTCAATAGGCTAACTTCTGCATGCATTTTGAAGACAGAAGACCGAATGTATATGATACCATCAAAGTGCCGGATTCCAAAACCTGGTGCTCCTTAAAATGCCAACTCTCTAACCTTCAGACAGGTTTTGTTAATCTCTGCATTCCTGGGGATGTTGCTTGGACCAGCTGTGCTTTAGGGAAACGGGGAAGAAACCCACTAGAGGAGGAATGATGTCTATGGGATATTTTACATGCTGCTGAAAGCTCTTCCTGTTTGTGCTCAGGAAGGGCTATGCATGTGCACAATCCACCCTGCTAAAAGCTTGTGCTTGGTGCAAGGCCCATTGAGTTGCTATAGCTTTGGCTGGCACAGGACCCAGGAAGGCTTGTTTCTGTGTACTTGTAAAGACCCACCTAGCTGTGATCTGGGGGAGTGGGTTTGTCTAGTGTCAGTTTCATAGCTCTGATACCCGCATGATGTGAACTTGAAAAAAGGTCTTTGGTCCCCGTGGTTGATTTTCATCTGTCTTAAAGTCAGTATCAATAAATTAGGCATGGAAGTTGCATCTGGTCATCTAAGTTCCATTTACAGTCAAGAGAGAAATAGGCATCCTGGAGGGATTAATCTTAACTCAGATGGGGTTGCATGAATTACTTGTTGGAAGTTGCGTTTCTCTGGACTAGAGATGGGGTGTGTAAGCACTTAACTGAGTTTCTTTTCACAATTAGTGTAATGGGTGTATTAATACGTTTCATCTTAAGGGATTTTTTTCTGTCTGTGAGCAACTGAAGGCAATCATATTTTTTCCGTGATCTATGCCCAAGAAAGTCCAGTTTGAGGCATCTGGCCTGTGCCACGAGAGAAACAATGGCATGTTGTTAACGCTTTCTGAAAGATCCTGCTACCTTAGACCTGTCAATGAAGTGCCATAAGAGGCGTTTTACTTGCTCATACTGTTTCACCATCTTCTCTGAGAAAGTTGCCAATTTGCTCCTGAAAGTTTGAGCAAATCTTACTTTTCTTGCATGATAAGGGGTTGTTTTCAGCATGAGTCAACAACAATAAGCTACACTTCATTAGGTCACTTATGCCTTGAGCCAAATCCAAGCAGTCAGAAAAATGTAATGGTCCCCATAAAACATGTCACAGTCAAAAAAATGAAATAGTCCCCATAAAACATGTTGTGTCTTGAGTTATTGTGCCCCTAGTGCAAACTTCCTAGCTGCTAAGAGCTATCTTTAAATGAGGAATGGAAAAGGAGCAATCAAGAAATTCTGGCCAGTGGGTTTCATGCATTGTGCAGGAGGCAGACCTGTCATGTTAATGTGAAATCAGCATTAGAGTGTGACTGGATTTATCTTTGTCATGTCTTGAGGACATCCAGGGTGAGGGTCATAGGTGGTGTGTTAACCTCAAGTATGGGTGAAGAGGGAACACAGTTGTGACCTGGCCTTCCTTCTGTCTGCTCAGGCTCTTCTCAGCCTCTTCTGCTCCCCACCTCACCTATTTTCTGCTGTCAGCAGCTGGGTTTGTTTTGGCTTTTAATGCCTAAAGATGCCTGGAATACTTTGCATGCTTTGCTCCGTGGTTTGTGCTTTAGTAATTCCAGAAGCAGATGTCCCCCAGCAGGGATCTTTTGGAGCCACATTGCAGACAGATCCTGGAAATCATGAAGCACACAACAAGCCTGGTTAGCCTGCGTTAATTTCCAGCAAGATTCTCACCTGGTAAGGTGCTGACTGTTGTTGCAAAAGCTATAAACAGATAGTTTTTTGTGGCCCTGAAACCATTGTTAATATTATTGAAGATTTTGTTCACTATTTTCCCACAGAACATGGATGGAACAGCAAAAAATTCTGCCCTTATTCGATAACTGATATCGGAAATTCCAGATAGGAGGAAACAGCAACAGGAGGTATGGTAGAGCTTTTGTCCAAGTCAGGGAGTAGTCACTTTGGTTAGTAAACTAACCTCCTTCTGAACAGACAGATTTCCTAGGGTCCTCTTTCCAAAGCTTATTGTCCTGGAAAGTTCTTGTTTTAAGTCTTCTCCCAAAGTAGTAAGGGTGGGATATAAACGAGAAATTTCTGTTGCTTACAGAGGATGGAGGTTAGTCCAAGCTTATGGAGAGCAGGGCTTGAAAATTATCAGACTTATATTCTACTCTGCTAATGGAATGGTCTAATGAGGAGGAGCTTTCTGCAACTGTGTTTGTAAAATGATTACGATAGCTAAAATCCCTGTGTGACTACAGTCAAATGACTTAAACCACAACCAGTCATCACTGAAGCATACGCTTAATACTATAGATGAGTGTAAGCTTTCATCCCAGCTAATATGTTGCACACTTGAAATGAAGCACAGGCTTAATGGTAATACAATGAAGTATTTAGTACCTTCATCTTTCAATTCCTATAATCATTTAGGAAGAAAAGCAGCAGTAGTGGCTTTTCAAGATCATGAAGAATTACAAGGTGTGATTTGTTGTCAACAGGCTTTAAAAGTGCAGTGTCACTAAAGAGCATTGCTGTCGTAACTGAGATCACTGTGGAAAGGATCATGTATGTCACAAGAACAGTTCATGCCAGTAAGCTGGTTTTAACTAGATTTTAACTAAATTAAATTTAGGCATTAAATTCTATATTAATGTTCTTTGAATAAATAAGTTTAGGGGTACTTGTTTTCTAATGTCTTGAACCAATTTTCACAAAAAGGTGAATGTTTGGTTTTGATACAGCACTGGTTTGCTTTGGGTGTTTATGTCTCAGTTAAAAGGCTGAAATGTTCCATTTATTATTGCTGCTAAGAAAATACATTTAGTTTTTACTAAACTGAGCATATGCAAAGCTTGAAAGGGAAACAGAAAACAATGTTTTTCCCTATATGAACATATTTGGCATCTCAGTTCAGTGTGTTCACTTGTTTCAAATGTTTCGTTAATTTCTTACAAAGAAGAAACAAATCAGAAGAACTGAGTCATACTATTTTCACAATATTAAGATATTTAGTTGGGAAAGTCCAGGTTTACTTCACTGTAACAACTTATGGTTGGAATAGGATGATCTGATTTGTTTTGTTTTCCTGTGATGTTATCAGATAGAACAGAAAACTTTATGTAAATTCTGGAGCCTTAAACACCATCAGCATAATGCAGATATTTGTGCCCTGCACCCTGACCTTGTGCTTTTGAAAGACTGATTTCTGCTGCTGGCTGAAGAGAAATGAATTCTTGGTATAAATAGACAAAGTTCCCACTTCTGTCTGTCAAGCTCAGTGAATTTTTTCCCTTTTCCATGCACAGGCTTGACTGTGATAAAGGTGCAAAATGTGTTGACTGGAGAGCCAAGTGTTCACGTTGCCTACCTGCAAAGGGCAGCTGGGCGAGTGTGTGTGTGTGTGTGTGGATGTGAGGTAGTCCATCAATTTTCTCCAAGAGCGGAGAGGAAGACAGGCATAGAAAATAAGTGATCTATGGCCAAGTGTTTCCCACAGTTTTCAGGGCAGTGCTGGCAACTTCTTCCTGAAAGCTGTGAATTTATTCAGCTGGTCATAGTGTGGCTGCATTTGGCATGCTTCAGTGCGATGCACTTGAACTCAAAGACATCCTCACTCCATCCAATTGTAAAGGAATAAATAATGTTAAAATTGTTTCATGTATAATCCAAACTGTGTGGAGCTCTGTCCAATATGAAAATTCTGTCCTTCTGTAAACATGGAGGCAACTTAAAATTCTTTCTTTGGAAATTACCTGACCTTGTCTAATCTGAAAAACAACAAAACAAAATCTGCAAACAAACAAGAAAACACCACCACAAAAAAACCCAAAACACAGCTGATCCAATATTTGAGTTTAGATCTCCCAAATGCTTACAATGGCAGTTACAACTAGTTCAGTGCAAAAGTGGACAGATCATATTGTAATCCAAAAAGGATTAACAAAACAGGATCTCTGTGTTAATTAATATCTGATGTTTTAATTGGATATTGGCACTTTTTGGTGACAGGTATGTGAAGTTGAAAGGAAAAAAAGCTTGAATTTTAATGAATTCAGAAGTTATTTCCACTTTTGATCATATGCATTGTCATTTTTCCTTTGTTTCTTGCCATGCTGATATCCCTGGTAATTTTTACTTACTCAGCATTTCACAGACAGGTTGTGTATGGAGAAATCCCCAAATCCTTTCTGCAGAGCTTGTACAAGTGTATTTCACTTTGGATTTATGTTGACTAGAAGAAAAGCCCAGCTTGAAAGCATCTTCACTCATTAATCATAAACAATATCCCCGTGGCCCTTTGTCAGGTGAGGATACACAGCAGTGCATCTCTAAATCACTCAGGCCAAATAGATGACGAGGAAGTGTATAGTAGCCGTCAGAGTGGAAATGCAGCTCGCAGGATCTTTGCTATAAAAAGGTTTTTCCAGAGACTTTTGCTAATATTTTCAAAACTAGCTGTGCATTTGACTGTCACACAGGGATCACACTCAGAACCGTACATGTCTGGCTGTATTTGCTTACTTGTTTTGATAAAATATTATTCTCAAACCACCCAGAAAAAAACAACCAAAACAAACAAAAAAAAAAACCAAACCCAAACCAAACAAGTAAGAGTGCGAAAGAGTATGTGACTGTGATAGTCAGAACATCTGAAGTTTCTGTGTCTCACACTAAAAGTGTAATCATTGAAGTTTATCAGATTTTGTCAGGCTTCAGTTGGGGTTCCTAAAATGCATTGAAAGTTCCTCTGAGGAAGCAAGCTGTAAAAGCTACATGAAGCTGGTGAAATGATACTAACTGTAGTGTCTTACTGAAGAGGTGCTGGGTCATACAGTAACTGGTTATAGGACTGATATTACAGGAGAGAGTATGAGTTTAATGAATTCTGATAACTGAGCCACATTACAGGAGGGGGTTCCTGAGGCCTGAGTTTCTCACAGGGTAAACTTTCAGCATCAGTCTTTTCCTGGCTCTAAGTACCTTAAAGGTGAAATTTTGTGGAAAATAAACTATGGAGTGTGCAAAACTATGCACAGGCAAGCAGAAACAAAGGAGAGGGTTAAATGAAGAATTAATTACCTTTGTTTGTGCTTGCACCAGAATCATCAAGTACAGTAATAGCTGGTTTCCGTACCTGCATTTAATGCAAGGAAAGATTAGCCAGCGAGAGTTCCAGCCACTGAAGTAAAAGAGATGGGAGTTTTCATAACTGAGTCCTACAAAAGGAAAGCCCCTAAATTTCCAGAAAGCTGCCAATGTTAATCAAATGTTTTCTGTGCATCTGGAATGAAAGAAAATACCCTTATCTTTCTGCACTGCAATAGGTCACAAAGGGATTACTCAAAAACATGTAGCATATAGATGGTTAGACAGCATTCAATGCTGTATTTTAAATGAGAATGTCAGAAGAGAACACGTTTGCACAAGAATTATTCTACTCTTATCAAGCTACATCTGCTGCTGCTTAGTGTCCTTTCCAAAATGAAGATTCCAATTTTTTAATGGATGTACAGTACAAGATCAAGAGAAGCAAAAGAGGTTGTTTCTGAATTATTTTTTGAGCTCGTACCCTGATCTCACCACTTTAAGTCACAGCAGCAGGCTATATTGTTTCCCTTACAGAATTGTTGGCAGTGCCCATGAGATTATCAGCAAATCTCCTGTGCCAGAAGGGCTCTGAAATGGTTCCAAAACTCTCATTTGCAGAGGGAATATTGTCATCCTTGCTGAGTGTGGTGTTTCTCCGCTGCATTTCCAGCTCCTTTACTTGTGAGAAACTCTTTTATCTCCATAGTCTGTACAAGGTAGCAGTTGTTCTTCCAAGTGTTGGTGTGTGTTAGGTATTGAGGTCTCTTTCTTTTGGTTCTCTATGTAATTTCTGACTGTAGTGAGTGTTAGAGAGCAGATAATCCAAGGCTGAGCTGCAAGATTTGGTATTTGTGCCTTTGAAAATCTCCTCTTTGCTTTCCCAGACTGGCAGCCCAACTTCTGAGTCCTAAACCCCATTTAGATTGACAGGGAGGTGACCAGCAGGTGGCAGTTTCACCCAACTAATACGACTGTGTTGGCAACAGATTTGTATGTATCTATTTCTGCGAAAGTGGATTTCTTTTGCTTTTACCTAAATTATAGCTTTTGTTTGTGCTTCATCGCCCCCTTGGATGATATTGATGACAGAGTTTCAGGACAAGGACAACTGCCAGGAAGCAGTAGATACGGCTCTTGCTGGAGTCATTGGTGCAGTGTTGGACTAAATCAGTACTGCTTATGCATTCAGGAAAGAATTGCCATGAGTGTATAGGGACTCTTTGTTTTAGACAAGTGGGCCAGATAATTCAAATGTGAATATACACCTCTGCATCCCAAGGCTGGTATATATTTGAGTATCTTTCTGAATGTGCTTGCGGCAAGCTTTACACTGACTTGCAGAAACTGCGGATTACATCTCAGTAAATCCTGACAGAGCTGCAACATTTGTTCAAAGTAGTTGCTTTTGTAAACACAAAATTGTAGTTTTGTTTCATGACATGAGAGAAATTTGTCCCTCTCGTGGCTTCTTTTTAATGCCAACAGTTTGCTTTTGGACAAAACACAGCTTTATACTCTTACAGTAACACCAAAAATGAAAGGGTATATACGTGTAAAACAGTGACTATAACAATAAAGGGTCCACAAAGGCTGACTGAAGTCCTTAGGGCAGCATGTTACTGGCTTCTATGCAGGGCCACTGTGAAAGGAAACCTGTTTGAGAGTCCAGTGGGAACGTGGAGCAAACCTTTATGTTGCATCACTTTCATAACTGATGAATCCCCAAGCTTTCTTGCTGTCTCACAGTGCCAACTTCCAGAGCTAGTCATGCAATTTGTATGTGTAACATTCTATGATATTCTTAATCCTGTTTTCTCTTCATGAATCATTTGAGATCTTTTGATTTCTGTCAATTTCAGGTTTATTTTAGGGGTGGTTATTGTGTAATTTCTCAACAGATAGCTTGGATGGTTGTTTTTCACTGTGTTGGTGTGCACAATCTCTGGCAGCCCGCAAGTCACCAGACTGGTGTTACTGTAGGTGGGGAAGTTACCAAGATGCCCTTCTCTTTTCACCCCTTAACACGATCTGCTTTAGCAGCCACTATGTGACGTGTGAAAGGAGAGAGGCTGTGCAACTGCTCTCAGTGCTAGCTTACCCAAGATCATCTGTCAGCACTGAAGTCAGAGGCAAGCTTGCAAGGTGCACAGCATAAACAAGCTAGTTCGAAAACCTAACTGTAGAGAGAAGCTGCATTGACAAGGACTTGAGTACACAGTAGCATACCTGCGGTCCCAGGTTGGCTTTGTGAGCAAGCACAGAAGCTTTGGCTTGTGGGATCATCACTGTTATTGGTACTCTTGCTGGCTCAGTCAACCTTAGATCACATCTCACTTGCAGCTGCAGTATGGATGCAGATTCTATTGTGTGCTATTGTTTCTGTTGCCTGAGTTGGTACCGGAAACTTGAGCTAGACGTGACTGCTACTCACTCACAAACACCTGAGTGTTTGAGGAGAATGGGTAGGCTGCAAGCAGGCGATGCTGAACACGGCCTCTGTGCGTGAGGGCCAAGAAGGACAGGGTAGATCTTAGAGTATGTGTGCATGATCCCTACAAGCAGCTTGAATATTTAGCTTTAAGAAGTGATGGGGTGGTTCTGGTTGGTTGGGTTTTGTTGGGGTTTTTTTTTGCTTTGGAGTTGATTTTTTTGCAGGGGGTTAAACCAGTCACAACTTGGAGCTCAGGAACAGAGCAGATGATCTCTTTGAGAGTATGAAGTACAAAAAAAATCCTGGAAAGGTCTCTTCTAGAACTTACTCTGTGTTAGAAAACAAGTGATTGTTCAATGGAAACTCTCATTGAAGTGCAGAAATGGTCTCACTGTGAGAAAGATGCTTGGCTTGGGATTTTTACTTTCATTTTAGTCTAGAACTCAGAACTTTCTTGAGAATGCTGAGGAATAGCTTCACTCGGGCATCTGTGTGCAGAAACTGAAGGGTTTCATGCTCTCCTTTGCACCTCATGTTAGGCCTGATCGGTATGAGACATCTTGTGTGAAAAAAAACGTGCAGTAGCCCTGGAATGGATGTGGAATGTCCCAAGTTCAGATCCTCACTGACTGAGAGGTCAGGAGTGGCCGTGGTGATTTACACTGCCCAAGGACTTAATCTCTAGGGCTGCGCGTATGTGAAGGCTGCATCATTTGTTCCTTATCAAAGCTGAGGTATGAATCAGAACTTGTTTCAGAGGGAAAAGTGAGAGGTGTGAAGCTCACATAAAAATGAAGAAAGAAGAATCACTGAGTTTATGGTACGATGCTTCTTTCAGTGTTTAAGTGTGTGTATATATATATATATATGAAAGAAAATGTGATACACTCTTCGGGAAGCACATCATTAGTAAGCAGCCTTGTTATATACAAGGTTATCCCCAGAAGTTTGGCCTCTGTTCTCAATCTTATGAAGTTACTATTTGGAAAGTGATTCTTGGCTACTAAACCAAAAGTTTGTCTGGTAACTCTACGTAAAATATGGAAATGGATTATTATCAGCCCCCAGAATTGCACCGGCTGTTTCATCTGTGGAAAACATGCTTTTTTTTGCAACTTCCTCATTTTAGATGTTTATTACAACAAGATTTTGCCTGGCATCGTACTTTTAAGTATTGATATAAAGACATTAAAACCAGTTTAATCCTTATTTAATTATATCCACAGCTTTTCTAAGCATAACAAAAGTATAGTTAAAGGAGAGCTGATATACATATGTAGATTTCTTAAATTAGAGTGTGTATATTTCATTTATTATGAAGCCTGCCTTCACATATATGTAAGACCTGGTGCATATAAATCTCAGTTGTGCTTCTACTACTCTGCAAAGCACAAATATACACAGAGTGTGTTCTTACACTTAAAAATAAGGTCTTATTCCTGCAGAAACCTGCCTAAAAACTTGGTTTGCTCTGCTGTTTACCATTAGCTCATAATTCAGATATTTCCAGAACAAAACTGCGAGAGTACTGTTCTAAACACATTCTGGCATTGTCTTATGCACTGACTCAGGACAAACTCCAGGAAGCTCTTCCAGTTTCTCCTGAGACTGCCTTGTGCTGTAAGCTTGAAGTAAATCTAAATATATGATTGGGCCTTGGCTTTCAAAGAACATAATTTGTCAGAAAAATATTTTCTGTTGCATTACAGGCATTTATCATAATTATACAAATTTGAGAGGCTTCTAAAATGAAGTTCCACTAGTTTAGGGGGAAATATGATATCAGTTTTGTATTGGAGGTATTAGAGTCCACAAATTCTTCCTGCTTTGGTATAACTGAAATGCCACTGAAGCCAGCTTCAATGTTTTTCCTTGTTTCTGGCTGCACTGGGCTATGAGTTAGACTCTAGCTTACCTGCCCATCTATGAAGTATTAGCTAACAGATCGCCTGCTATTACTAAGCACTTCAACAGCAGAGAGGATGTTACACTGTGTGGCTGGTAGTAAGCATTAATATGGATATGCAAAACACGGCTAAACAATGTCCTTGTGCCTGAGAACTAGGGGGTAGGTGCTGTTTTGGAGAGTATCAAATGTAGAGGTACACATTCCTTATTTCTTTCTACTCTCTATGGTTCGGGGTTTGCTTCTTCATGGTTTCTGGACAAATCTTTGAGGGAATACAATTAAGCATTCATCTTCATTTGATTAATCTGAGGTTTTCCATTAAATGCAGCACTGATGGTATGTTGCAAAATGGTTGACAAAATGGACCTACTCCTGCGAGGTGTTTGGAATCCCTGAAAGGACGAAATACTTTTAATAGACTCCTAGCCAAAGAACTGACCAGATTCTGCCTCATGCTTTATATGAGAGAAATTAGTGAGGGCAAACTTTAGGGCCATGGCAATTCAGTGATTGAAAACTGGACAAGAAGATAGGAAAGCCAGAATCCTAAACTCACTGTGCAGTTTCCAACAGATATTTCTCTGGGAATGAAGCTCCTAACTCATGGTTACTTGTGAAAATTTATCATGATGGTCGGATTTTTAGAGGAAAGAATGTTAAGAGATTTAAGAGGTTCATGCAATTGTGTGAACAGGTAAGATATGATAGTGCTGTTATTAATGCTAAGAACTGATTTGAACTCCTGTGGCAAGCCTCTCCTAGGCTTTCTTTGACTTTGCAAACTATTTTGGAAGGGCCATCTCTTATTTAGTAGGAAGTGTCAAACCAGAAAAAAGTTTCTTTTTTAAATGAAGGACGCCCTCGTTTAATGAGGCTTGAAGTGTTTACAGGTGTTTCCTTGTAAGTTCAAACTTAGTGGCCCCAGGGAGTTGAGATTCTCATAAGGCAGGAGCAAACACTCCAGTTTTGTATTTTTAAAGTGTCGCACATTTAAAGGGGCAGGCAAACAAGGTGTGTGGGCTAGTTCAGTCTTGCTGAAAAGCATGGAAACAATAGTTATGCCATCTGCAACAGCAGAATGCTGTCTTATGTGAAACAAGACCATCCTTACTGCCACAGAAAGTCAAAATCTTACTAAAGACTCTTGTGATTTTTCTGCTGTACAAACTTTTGGCCTAATCTTGCAAATCTGTGGGAAAAGCCCCATGAGTGGCAGATTCCAGGGTTGATTGTTCAAATACATCCTGGTGGTATCAAGTGCCTTCTTTGTGCATAATATCTTCCAGAGTTCACTGCTATTGGAACTGCTGAGAATCATGAAGAACAACATAGAGCAAGGGAAACTATAGAAGTGGTTGTGGTTGGAGGATGTGATGACATCACAGGGTTCAGCGGGAACATGGGGCTTTTAAAAAGCTCAAAGAAACATCCTGACAGTCAGTTATCACATCACCATAAAGGAGTAAAAAGCACGCTAGCTATTAAAAAGCCACTCATCTTCATCAAAGAGAGAAAAAAGACTCCGTCCTGACGCAGAATATGCACTGGCAAAAATGTAAGTGACCTCTGATTTGTTTTTCATAACTATGGTAATATATGAAGATTGTAATGAATAGATAAGCATTAGTGTAGCATGGGAGATACTGCTCATGAGAAGATGCATGTCTCAAGAGGCAAATGTTAAGGCATGATGCTAATTTTCCAGCAGGGATATTAACATAGGGCGGCATTGCTGCTTTGTTGGCATTCATCACTATGAATCAAGTGGAAGACTATGATTCATAAAAACAATAACAGGATGCAGGTATGATATCAAAGGTTACAGTGGTTGCATACCAGAAAATTTTCCTTTTTAAAAGTGAAACCTGTGAGAAATCTTATTTCTGTGCCTTTTTTGATATGTACTTTTTTCTACTAATAAAAAGATAAGGAACAAAGCAGTTGAGGGCAATACAGTTATGACTTTACAGGAAATCAGTTTTCTTGTTTTCAAGATAATTTCACTCCTCTTGGCCCACCTTTGCTTGAATAGCTTACTGATTATAACACAGGTAGGTGTTTACTTGTTGCAGGTTATTTATTCTCACTGTATGGATCTCCAGATGATGGTCATTTTTGCAACTGTGTTACCATCCTTTTACATTAGTTAACCTATGCCGTTACGTTAATCTATATATAAATAAATAAATAAAGATACCTAAATGGAAGAAGCTAATTGCTTAAACATTTGCCAGGGACTTATCTGATATGGTACTAACATTAATCTTCTTTATTGAATAGTTTGTAAGTTCAGAGGTCGTTTCACTACACATACGCCTTTCTGAGCTTATTAATGGTTAAGTCTGTTTTCTCTGATACCCATTTCTCCTGCCTTTTTCTCAGTTGAACACTTCGGAAGCTCAAATGCATATTTGTGAAATTATCTTGTAGACTGTAACGTGATTTAGCGAGAAATTCTGACTGCTTATTCAATCCTGTTTCAGTTTGTCTAACAAGTATTAAGCACCAAGCAGGAGCACTATGGCAACACACCTTGTTTCCCCATTTTATCTTGTGCTATTTTCAGAATCAGTAGATATATGATGTAGAACATACTGCAGGATGATTAGATGCAAGATTTTAATATAATCTTCCATCTCAGAAATCCATTAATGGTTTGTTTGGGTTTTATTTTCTGCAATGACAAAGCAATAGTAACAATCTGATGTTTTAGGTGGAACAAAATTGGTAACGAATTAAACTAAACTTATCCTTTGCATTTTTTCTTTGACACATGCAGCACTTTCAAAAGTAAGCAGAAATTACAAGCCTTCCTGAGAAGAGATCAAAACCTGTATCTTGATGTCAGCCATTCCCGGTTGATAGTTTCTAGGCAAGACAACTGCTGGCCTGTCCTTCCATACTCCCTGAGCGTCTCAAAACTGGAATCTCCTTTTATATCATGCTTTCTGGCTCCTTTGAAAGCCTGAATGAGACACAGTATAACTGCCTTGGTTTGACTTTGTTTCTGAGGAAATCCTTTTTGCACTGGCCAGATGAGGAAGCCAATGAAATGTCCATCTTCCCTCTGACTCCTGGGCTGGTTACTAGAGCAGCCTGCCATTACATTTGCTAAGACACAAGGGCTGAGGCTAAATTTCTATAGGAGGCTCTCCCACCTCTGCAAGACTCCTTTTAGTGTCAAGTGTCAAGACCTTTAAGTGTCTCTGGTGCACCTACACTTCCTGTTAGCTAGACCAGCTGTGGCCTCACATTTCTTACACCATCTGGTCCAAACCACCTGTGACCACATAGATCTTCCAGTGCCCACATGTGAGTCATTGGCTTGCTTTAAAGTATGAATTGATCCAGAGGCAACATGGGTGACCAGGTAACTTGGTTTGTGCTTGCATGAGCCCCTTAGGCTTATGGGAGAGCATAAAAGCTCTGCTCTGCTCCTTACTTTGGAAATAGGAGAAGATCTCTTCTGCCATGCAGAGAGTTTCTGTGCAATTAAAAAAAAAATAAGTTAATTGAGTATTCTGGCAAAAGGGCATCCTGGATAGATAGACAGTAAGTCTGCGGGGAGCTTCCGAGGGGTGGGTGAAGTTTTTACCCAAGTATGGGACAATTGCCCCGTATTCAATATAGAAAAAGATGGATGTAATCCTGGCAAGAGCAGCAGTTTCGTTTTGCACAACTGTGGTACTGTGCTTCCAGACGGTCAGGTACATGAGGCCTAGGCTGACACAGCCATGCACTCCCAGGAAAAGATCTCAGGGTTTGACACTTCTCACCCTGTGGTCTAAGTTGCTGTATTATGTGGTAAGTAAGCTAGAGAAGCACAGGGCCGTGTTCTCAAGCACATGTAAAAGAGAACTTCATTCCACTTGGGATCTGTTAGACAGCAGGGATGTGGCAATAACCGAGCCAGCAGGAAGACAGAGGCACAAACTGAAATGCAGGTGGAAGTCAACTGGAGTCAGGCATTTCCTAAGGCTTCTTTGCAAATATCATAGTATACACCTGGTTTCTGGAGGAGAGTGGATTAAATTACCAAGACAGTTATTAAGTCCAACTTTATATGCTTAAACAGCAGGATAACTGAGGAATATGGGCATATTAGTAGGTTATGTGCCATTATGTTGCCAGGGGAGGCAAGGGGCACTCTGGATACTTAAGGCAGTCCTGCCTTACTGCTACAGGATTGTTCTCTGGCTGGAGCTGCATTTGTAATTCCTGTCAAATGCAAGCGTTAGCTTGAAAACAGAGGCAGAAATTTTTGTTCTATCTGTACCTGTGTGAAAGGAGACTAGATAGAAGCCCTGGCAATCTGCTCCTTCAGGATGCCTTGACTTGGATTAAAAGTGGCTTTAAGTAAAATAGCAGGGTTCAAAAGGGATGCTATAATTTCTGTATGTTTTTCCTAGCTATAAAAAAATAAAGCAACAACAAAAAACCACCACAGAGCAAAACCCTCTTCCAAACGGAAAGCCCAAGAGTGACACAAGAACTCATTTAAATAGGTGTTACCTCACCAGGAGGAATTTCTCATGGGCACCTTCTGAAGGGCAGTTTCCTGCTTCTTCAGGGGGATGCTTCTGTAGAAAGCTCTGCAGGAACAGAAGGAAAACTAACAGACCCTGCCCTCAGCTGCTGTGGTCAGAGGCTCTTGTCCTCCAGGGAGTCTCGCATGGCTGGCCCTGTGCACTGGAAATTATCCCCTCAGGGTCACGGCACATTGCACTGCTTTGCAGGAGTGGGGCCCAGAGCTTCCGCTCAGCAAAACCCCAGTGAGTGTCTCAGCCTGAAAGCATCCCCTCCCACTGCAGGAGCGAAGTGACTGGCTGGGGCTTCCCAGCTTTTGGCAGGATTCTGCTGAATGGAAGCAGGCCTGCTCTGCAGGCTGGCAATCCTGCAGGGATGGGGAATAATTAATGGGCAGCACCAGCTACTTTCCTTACATGTCTCTAGTCTGATAGTTACCTCATGTTGTACTGTGAAAGCAAAATGAGTGTACTTTTCAGACAACTGGTTTCTGTTATGAGAGGCTGAAATTCTGCATGAGTTTCACCTTTAGATGGTGCTTTTGCCTAGGTGTGCTTGGATTCCCATGCAACTGAGATATGTGAATTCGCACCTTTGAAAACCTCTTCCCAAATGCTTTGTAAGTGCATAAAGCTTTTTCTGCCTGCAACAGCTGTGGGGCTCTGTATAGCCTTTCTGAAAGTATCAGGTAATGAGACTGAGAGGTGAAACTGCAATATACTGCCCCTTGAGTTTTAATTTTGGTAAAGCCCCACTAGGAAAGATGGATAGTGTGAAAGTTGAGCCCATCCATGCTTTACAAAGCAGGTGTCATGCTCTACAGATGACCACCTAAGCAATTAAATGGAAAACTTATATTACTAAAATGGAAAGAGTATTATGGGCTGGGAGGAATTAAGACATGCGGGTGAGACTTATGGTTAAGACACTTTCTGTCTCTCTCAGCTTCCCCTTCATAACAGGGGCTCTCTTTTTCTGAAACAAATAAATTTTGTGGCCCTCGCTGCTACATGGCCAATGCATCCAGGTCTTATTTGGCCCTTAGAAACTCTTTGCTTGCTTCTGTGAGTATGTGTGTGTGTGTGTGTGATAGAATAATCAAAGCAGCAGGGATTGCTAGCCAGCCTTTTATCTTGTTTTCCATATGTCTTCAGATCTCCCCTTGGTTTGTGTTATCCAGGTTGATAAATACAAAGTTAACATTTTGTTTGCCAATCTGCAAGTAGTCAAAAGCATCTTTATCAAAATAAAGATACTGGGCATTATTCTGAAATAAACTAGTGACTTTGGTAGCTCTAATGCTATGAGAGAGAGTCGAAAGACCCAACCAAATGCTATACTGAGTTGCTGGTAAGTAAGTAAAATATTTATTAATTATGCTCAGAAATCTACTCAGTTTATTTCCTTGTGCTGAGCAGTGAACCATCACTCGGCTCCTTTGCTCATGCTCTGTTGTTTATTGTAGGGCAGATTCTCTGCAGATGTTTGTTTAGTGCTTTGCATTTAACTAAATCCTCATTGAAATACCCACCCATAGTGCGACAAACAGAGCAGACAATAATCCTCTCCTGTCCAGTTTTCCTTGTCAGGGTTGTCTACAAAAAATAATGGTAACACTTCAAAGGAGATTTGGAATTTGTCAGATACACAAAAAGAGCTGCATGCTCGTTTGCAGAATGGGCCATGACATGCAAACCTGTGGCCTTGAAAACGTATCTTTTCAGATGGCAAGACTATTGACAAGATAATGAAGCAAGCAATAGCCTAATAGGATATGGATAAATGTTTTCTGAGTTGTTTCATGTTTTATTTGGCAGCGCTGTACCCATATGTGATTTTGCATCTGAGTACAGCATGGTATTATGAGGGCCAGCCAGAAAATGTATGATTCAGGCCTCTATTAGCCACTTTAGGGCAGGTGCCAGAGACCTGGTACTGATTAGCCACCCAGCCCTCTTATGACCAACACAACTCACTAAGGTGGGTCTTTGGACAAATAACTGATTTTTTTTTCTAAGGGCATGAGCTGCAGATGGGTCACTTCGCAGTGTGAAGCCCTGTCCTTAGTTGCTGGCTAGTGACAGAGTTTCCTTCAATATGTTAAGAGTGAGAAAACATGCTTTACGTTTTTCTTTGTCTCTGCTTTGTGGTAAGTCCAAGGTAGGGAAAGCAAGCACTGAAATTAATCTAACTGTCCAAGATTCCAGATAGTAAAGTGATAGGGAATAATTCAGGTTTTCGTCTCAACTTCATCCCTAGTGCTCAGCGTTCTCCAGGGCATATCCCTTTTATAACTGATCCAAGCAACTAGTCTCTGGTCATAAGATGATGACCAGAGATTCTGGTCCTTCTGACCAGAATTGCTGACCTTCATTCTGCAGTGCACTTTAAGCCTACCAGCTGGATGGCAATGCTTGAAAGGGAGCACAGAGACCTGAGCAAGTATTACACTACTTACTGCCTTGCATAAACAGGTACTGGTGTTGTGATTAGAGCCAAAGCATCTAAATTCTGCCTGTTTCCATGAGAATGGCTGAAGTTGGATTACCTTTCCAGCACTACCTAAATACTCCTCTGGGAACGGGCAAGTTGTTGTCATAAGGACAGTGCAAACACGAAATAAAACCAAAAGGAATAAGAACTGTGTTTTTTTTCCTGGTTGTATAGATTTTTAAAGTTCTGAGGTTTCAAGGTGAATCTAGCTGCCTGAGGACTGCAGATGCTCCTGTGCAGGGATTTCTAGAAGCACTGAAAAGTACTTTTGACAGTTCTATCAAAGCACTTATCCTTGGGCAGCCAAATATGTTTGGAGTTCTACCAATTGGGTGACCCTTCCCTCAACTTTGTACAGGGATCCTGGCAGAGCTAAGAATTGGACTTAGATTTCCTTGTCTTTCCTTGCTGATCAACTACTATGAATGGTTAGGTAGGCTGGATGTAAATACAAGGGCAGCTGATTAAATAGTTCTCATACAAAGGATTGCCTACCTAGCTCTTAAGAGCTACATTTTATAAAAACACTTTTCCACTGTGATCTATGATGTACTATCCAAGCTTATCAATATCACAGAAGCAGAAGTCTCAGTTCTGATGTTGGAACTGATCATAAGATTAATTTCCAAAGCAGTAACAGACCCAAAATATCGTTACTAGCTTTAACACTTAAAAAGTATACAAATATATTGTTGGAGGACTATGTACCTGAAGTCAATGTAAAATGCAGACAACCATGATGAAATATTTTATGCTAAGTGAGCGCTGATGTCTTATTGTATTGTAGGTTTGATCAGAGGCTAATCATCCAAGTAGTGTATACAAAGCTAGGCCACTTTTCCCTTTTATTAGCCAAAGTACACTGTGTACGATAAAAATGTCAGCAGCTGCCTAATGTAATTTCATGTTCAGAATCCAAGCCAGAAACTCACTGGTTTGTTAATTGAAATCTAAATTTTTCTTGCTAGTCAAGAGTTACTGCTTGCTTTTTGTTGTTACTGCAAATGAGATTTTTGATTGTGTTTCCTTTCCATTTTTTATATACTGAAGGAAAGACGAAAAGAGAAAAATATTTGCACTGTTAACACTGATCAATTGATAAGCTTATCACATGTCAGTGTGTGAGCAAAGACACAGTAAATCTTCTGACACAGTGACAAGTGTGTCATTTGCTGTCGCAGGCAGGCAGTCCTGCAAACTCTTAAAGATTAGCAGTGTATTTCAAACTGAAAATTGCCTGATGGGAAATAGTTCTGACTTGTTTGAAAGGATGGAGGTTTCAACCGATCTGTAGTTCATGTGTGTGTGAAGGCCAGTGGTGCTAACATGAAGTTTAGTGATCTGAAACTTGTCACGCTTCAATACTTGCAGTCTTCCAACAGCTGTTTTGCCATTACCTTCCTTCCAACTTCGCAATGGTTAAATAAAACTCAAGAGGAAGACACATTTTGAAGTTGCTTGGTTTAATTGCTTGGCAATGCCTTGGTATGCTTTCCCTGCCTGATCTTTTACTCAGACCAGCATTTCATGGATGTTATTAAAAAGCAAGTATATCTAAAAAGACTGTACCTGCATATAGATACTGTACTGACAAAAAATATAATGGAAAAAAAGGGGTAATGTTGACTGTTGCACTAGAATCTCTGGACAGCTCTCAGGTTCTCCGCAGGACAAACAAGTGTAGGCCAGGGTTTATAGGATTACCACCCAACACCCAGGACTGCTCAGCATTTTGCTCACCTTGGGCAAGGGGTCTTGTGAAGCATGTTCCTGAAGCTTTTGTCAGCCCATGAGCTGGGTTGGAGCTGCTCCCCAAAAGAGACAGCCGAATCACCATTGGCTGTGTGCCTGCTATGTTCAGCCCAACTTGGACTCATGCTTAAGAGGAAAAATAGCTTTTTCCTGGGTGCAAACCAATTGGCAGAGGGATAACCAAAGCAGAGAGATGAGTGTGCTGACCTTAACAATAAAACTGACGGAGTTGTCAAATCTTCATCCAGAGGCCACTAAAATTGGCAGCCTTCAAGCTTGTCTGTGAAGTCTGGATGTTTTCAGGCTGAGTTGCAGAGAGGTCTGGAATCAGACATTATGGGATTTCTTCTGTTGTCACTTGATTCTTAGAGCTAGTGGGACTGCATCTGGTACCTTTTTTGTTAGCTGTTGTGTTATCCAGCTGCTTTGAAAGATTACTCAAAAGTCTTCAAGGTTTGTGCTGGGCTTTTGTGGGCACTCTACAAATACAGTAAGTGATAACATTGATGAAAGGAGCCTGAGCCTATACACACACTATAAATGTATAAGGCAACCTGATAAAAACATTGCAGTGATCCAGAATGTGTTTACAGGTAGAAACTGTTACAAAATTTTGTATTGGCTGGATTAGATTCCTTCATTTTTATCTTGACTTCTGATGCTTCATACTGCTCCAGCTTCAGTTGCAAATCAAAATCCAGTGCCTATTAAGAAACAGCATATGGCTGTTTTGTGGTCCTTGAATTGCATGAGACAAGCCAGAACATAGCAGGTACTTAAGCACTGGAGCCCAGGTGTTCCTTTTGCTTTCATTTGTTTTAATGGAATTTGGGCATGCAGATCATGGTGCAATTGCAGGTCATTATTTAAATAAACATACAATTGAAACTTGGACCAAGGTAGGCTTCATAGCTTATTAAGACAACTCTGGTATAAGGAGTTGTTGACTACTAAGTCCAGGTACTTCCTTTACAGAGGATATTTTAATGGTCATTATTTCTCAAAATGCTTTTATGTTTGAAAGATCATACTTCTTTTGCTTTGTGAGGAATTGTACCCTGAAGAGAAATGCAAGTTTGCTGTGGTTTGTCTGTAATGCTCAGACCTGGTATGCACTTGAACAGTGGAAAAGCAGCTGTGCTAGCATTATTTTTATTTCTGTAGGTCAGCTTGGGGGAACTGAAATATGTTCTGCAGACTTTGGGGTTTTTTCTTTTTTCTTTTTTTTTGGGGGGGTTACTCTGCTTGTACCGGAAACCCTCAATAGGTATATTTGTCAGCTTTTACAGTAAATTTCTTCTTTCCCATCCCCCAATCATGGAGCCAGAAACTACTATCCTTCCCCACCCTAATTCTGCAAGGAGGCCCTTTCAGATTGGTGTGATGACTCGGGGATAAGATAATACCCAAGAGGTACAGTTCTGCTTCTCATGCAGTCTTTAGCAGGGCTCATGTTTGCTTTGGCAAAGTTGATGTTTCACACTGCATAAAGAGCAGCAGCAGTGTCTGACCCTGAGAAGTAAAGTACAAATAAATAATTTCCTAAAGTAAATAAATCTCTTATAAAATGAATAAAGTACTTTTGTGATGGTCTTTATTTCAGACCTCCTTCCCAGCATTCTTAGTATAGCTCATACCATGGCACTTTTTAGCACTGTCTATTGTTTGCACTCAGATCAATTAATACAAATTAAATTTAAAAAGCAGAATGTCAACTGTATTAAAAGCCCTTGTGGATGCTTGTAGGCAGAGTTTAAGTGACCTTAATTCTCTCTAACTGCATTTCCAAAGCCACAGGATTCATGAGAATGCAAGTACACCAATTTAATTCCCACAAAGAATGTCCACAGAAAGCAAATGTGGATCAGGGAAAGGCTGAAAAATCATCTTATCTTCAGCTGCTACTTTAAAGCAGACTATTTTCCTAATGTGCTTAAAAGTAACAAAGACAAAAGTTCAGCACACATGTATAGTGCTGTCTGGTACCAAAAGTATTTATAACAGCCAATTAAGATACTGATGTTGACTTAAAACGTCTGTATTTAGACTCAGTTTTTCACTCCCCAGAAAGGTGTTAGAGAAACATCTCAGTGTGCACATAATTGCATGTAACTGTGAGAGATGATCAGAAGTGAAATGATTCATCCTGTTCTCTGATGTGAAGCACAGAATGTAAATCTGAATAAATGCTTCCTAAGTGGAATAATGTCTCAAGATTTGAGCTGGTATTCACCTGTACTTCATGAAATCAAAGGTCAGTGGTGATCTTGCAAAATAGAATCTTATCAATTGGAATATTTACAAATTAAAATGCAGTAAAAAGGGGTAGGTAGTTACTAGTGTTATCAGTGGCTTTACAAATATTGGGCCTCCACAGGCTTTCATATTCTATGGTTTCCTTCTGCTGTCAATTGCCTCCACATACTTAATGTAAAATATGAGTTGATAATACTGGCTTATAAAGAACTGTTTCCTCTACTTTCACTTGTTACAGGCTTCATGATAGGCCTGCTTTACTTTTTAAAACAGATCATAGTCTATGTGTGTAAGCTCTGAGGTGTGTTAATATAATTGTTTGTGAAGCTGTGTCACATCCCAGCTCACCAAGTTATAAACCTCCTGGCTAGGCGAGGAGCAAAGCTCTGAAACAGAAACGTGACTCTGGTCCAGGATGGCATTTAAGTATAACTGCTTGTTCTCAAAGCTATGAGGTATGCATGTCAAACTAGTGATGAGTTACATGGCTTCCCAAACTAGGATGTTTTTCTAATTGGGCTTGTGTTGACAGATTGCATCTAGTACAGAATATAATGTATTTCCCTTGATTATCCAATTTTTTTTAATTTACCTGCCAGAAATTACACGTGTCATAGGCTTGATATCTACTAACCCCTCTGTATTATACACCTGTTGGATATGCTCAGTCTGATTTGTCCTTCTGATGGATGTAAATCACTGCACTGCAGATTAGTGACTGGAGGGAAAGGCAAGCCTACTTATTTCAGGTTAGGTTGTCCTCATGATCCATCTGTGTGATCAAAGAATCCAAGCAGCAATGGCAGAGAGAAGGTCTGTGCTGTCTGATGTCATGTATGGACCAAAAGACATCATTAGTTAAGGAGTAAAATGTTTATGAACCCAGACTCCAGCCAATTTCACTAGTGCAGCCCACAGACAAGCAGTGCCTCTGTGAATGGCAAGAAAGGAAAATAAAAGTCACTTGCATTTGTATTTTTATTCTCAGCTTCTGCTCCAGAGCAGCAGCCACAGCCTCGCCCCTACCAAGGTGTCCGCGTCAAAGAGCCAGTGAAGGAGCTTTTGAAAAGGAAACGGGGAAACGTTCATAATGCCAGTGCAACTGCAGCTACAACGGTAGGAGCAAAAGCAAACACAAGCAGAAAGTTCTTCCTCAATCACTCAGTGATTGACGAGGTCTAGCACAAACTACCAATACTTTGGCAATGAAAGAATTCTTTGCTTCTCTAAAGCATTTTGAAGGCAGTGCAGCCCCATGTTAGCTGGAGATACTATTAAACATACCTTTAGGTGGAGTGCCTTTAGGGTGCTGAACACCTTCCATCTGCATTCACCAAATGGAGAGGTAAAAGGGTTTTGCGCTTGGCAGGATCTAACTCCTAGAACAGAAAGTGGATTAGAATCAGCTTGTTTGAGGGCACAAAGAGACAAGCCAGAACCATCTTTGGCTATCTGTTTCTTAGTTGCAGCCCACCCCTGTCTGTCTACCAGGAGGAAGCAGATTGACTGCCTCCTCTCTGAAGAGGGATTCCCTCTGCAACACAAGGTTTAAATTCTATAGAGGCAGGTATTCAGGCACTGACACTGAAGAAGTAGCCGATAGTCGTCTGATAATAGCTTATATGCTTTGTCACTCAGGGCCTCTCAGAGGGGATTGAATTTAATGCTTACTCTCTTCATCTCTGAATTTTTTTTTTCTCTCTTCTAGGTTGTTTTGCCCCACCAGCCTCTTCCTTCCTATTCACCAATGGGTAATATTTCCCTGACTTTATAAGTGTTTGTCAGCCCTGCTGCAGGGAAGGCTATGCTGAACTCAGTTTTAATCCTCTCCTGTATTTTTTTTAGGCCAGCCTTGCACTGACACGGATATTGCTGCCTCTGCACTGCCTGTCACAGATGAAGGACCACTCTGTTCCAGCTGGATCTCCCAGCCCTCTCCTTCATCCTTACAGCCTTTAACTCAGTGGACCACTTACCCTGATTATGTGCCCCACGAAGCAGTTGGATGCCCGTACACAGCAGATATGTATGTTCAGCCTATGTGTCCCAGTTACACGCTGGTCGGACCTTCATCCGTTCTGACTTACACTTCTCAACCATTGATCACCAATTTTGCAGTAAGTCTAAAATACCTAGGTACAAATGACAGCAATTCCCCACCTTCTAGTGAGAGCCATGGGTACTACCAGATGTAACTAGTGTAATTTATTTAATTACTGTAATGTTGTGTGTCTTTGCATCCATGCTGCATAGTTGTTCTAGCACTGGCTCTGTCTGCACTGTGGACATGAGTGTGGTTTGAGCAGAAGAAAAAGTTGCGGTTGCTATGAAATTGGGTGTACTTCACTGCCATTTTCCCAGCCCCCTGCACTCCTCCAGGCTTTCCATGTTATTAATACATATACTGTTCTTTGCTGTTGTCCTGGAAAATGAGTTATCTCTTATCAAGTCAGCAGCAGGATGACCGTTGCCTTGAGTTTGTTCATGTCTGTTAACAGTTATTTACAGTAGAAGAGTACTGTTTACAGCTCAAGGATAATAATAGGCAATATTACATTTACTCTTATCATCACTTCCAACTTGAGGAGCTGTTCTGTTGGATTTGGAATAGCTGAGGAAGCAGAATCAAAGTAGTTCACGGAGTGGATGCACATTATAGTCAATAAATGCTGTTGTCTGAACAAGAATTAGGGCACAGTCCTACTGGAGATCTAAGCAGTATCCAGGGTACTGAGCAGTATCGTTTTTTAATTCCAAACAAGGCCAAAATAGCATGTCAACATAGCAGAATATTTGGTTTCAGGCTGGACAAAATCTGACCCAAGATGATTTGTTCTTCCTTAGAGGATAAGAACAGAAAATTCTGTTTCAGTAGAACTCAAGCAACTTATTTTCCTTTCAGTGTTTCAGTTCAGTGGTTGCAGCTGACACCAAATCAGCCAAGGTGCATGCCTATATCCTGTGCCTTCACTATTATTTTAAATATGGCTCTGCCTTGGCTGACAGAGTCTGGTCAGGATAGGCTATTGGCAGAGGCCAGAGTAAGCTGCCTTCAGCCTTGTGGCAGCAGAGTTGCGGCCATGAGTTCAACCTGGGAGAGATACTGTCAAAGTATGCAGTTTTCAGCACTGGGCGTAACTGTCTCATGGGCTTACAGTGAGGCTGGGAGTGCTAACAGAAAGCTAGAGGGAACTTGACATGACCATGAGCTACTGCCAGCAAGCACCTGGGACACCCACAAGCCACTGCTCTCATGGGAGCCAGTGTGGGAAAACTCATGCTCAATATAACACGTTACCCAGAGGGACAGGAAAAGGGATGTTAAAAGTGAGACCAAGCATCCTTAGTTTCTGGGTTTGTGTCCTCCTTCTGCTTCTCATTGCCAATTGGTTTATTTTGTTTTATTTCTCTTCCATTTTAACAGCCCAGAAGTACCCCCCCCGCTGTAGTGCCTCAGCTTGAGGTGACGGATCAGCAGCCACCTCTCACTTACTTCCCATGGGCTCAGCCCCTCTCTGCACTGCCAGCATCCACTTTGCAGTACCAGACAGCTTCTTCCACACTTTCTGGGCCACAGTTTGTGCCCTTGCCCATCTCCATTCCTGAACCAGCCCCGCAGGAGCTGGAGGATGCCAGACGAGTCATCGGTTCACTGCCCATTGAGAAGCTACTTCTAGAAGATGAAGACAATGATACGTATGTTTTAAACCATGCTCTCTATGTTGAAGGGCTTTAAGTTGTGCATCTGGGGCCTGATCCTCACCTACTCAATGCTCCACCTGGCACCACAGTGAATTTTGAGTACAGAGGAAAAGCAGGCTTGGGGGTGGGAAGTTTACTTGTGATTTTGGAATCCACCTTTAGCACATCATTACTTGTGTGTTGTGTGAAACTTGCTTTGTCCTGAGGCTTAGCACAAGATTCCTCTGCTGTTACGGTTCCTACTACCTCTCCCAGGCAGGCTTTTGGTATTGTATAATTCTTATGCCCAGCATCAGCACAAGGTGACTTTCATCCTCACACATAGGGCATGGTCTCAAATTGAAGTACTAGAGTGTAGCCACGGCTAACTGTAGCATTTGTTGAAGGTACACTTACCTCTAAATATCAACAAGACCTAGTTCAGTAGGACTGCTTTTCAGAGTTTAGTGTAAATGCCTTGTGTGTGTGTGCCTCCCTGTCTGTGGAGGAACCTCTACCTGATCTGGGCCACTAAAAAACATTTTTGGCTTCTAAGTTGACATTTTTCTTTCCTAAATTGAACTGTTCCTTCTGAAAATAGAAAAATATAAAGGGTAGTTTTGTTCTACTGGTGCTAGTAGGTGCATTAGTCTGAAGACATAAAGTCAATACAGCTGAACTAAATGTCAGTGCAATCAGACATCCCTATTTACAGAGCAACATGAAGTAGCCTAGATGAAACACTTGAGTTCACACAAAGGTGTAACTCGTTCTGTAGCATTTGAGTGTGAAGTCAGTGATGTCATGCTGAGTCAGAGAACCTTAGTGACTTCTCTTGTGCTTTACTGCTATGGAACATTCCTCTGCGCTGTAATATCACAGGCCCGAAGGTACACACATTTTCTTTATAGCTTTCTGATTTTGTTTCCTGCAAGATGAGTAGCTTTACTTTGTCCTCTATTGCAACTGTAAAAATTATTGTTGATGTTCAGGAGTGCCATGCCACAGGCAAATATATTTGCAGGAGATATCCCTTTCTAATTCTCTTCATTGTTTTCTTAATAAACAAGGGTGTCTTTGATGGTGAAGACAATTTCTCTGGGTTTTTCTGCTTTCTAAAGCCCAGGATTCTCAGGTGATTTGCAAGACTAACTGCAAAATAACTTATTGCACTTTTTATTACCTGGTGTCCAGCACAACTGCTGCCACCCAGGCAGTACGTCAAGTGACCTTACACTTTATGCCTGAGTGAGGTTTGTAAGCTCAGGTTGAAAGTCTTGAGAACTTTGAAAGCGTATTTTGTTATTTAATATCGACAAATTTGGAAGATATAATCAATAGATCATGTAAGTGATCATAAAGTTGTTTGAAAATAGCAGTAGTTCAGGTGCATTGAAATTAGTGGCTTACATTTGCAGAAAAACCCAGCAAAGAAATTAATTAGAAGGAGCTTCGTTCACCGCTGCTTACTCCAGTTTCATAAGTGCAGACACATTCAGTAGGTAAAACTGGGGTAATGCAGTTGTGAATCAAGCCTGTGGTTGCTAACATTGCTTTTAAATTTCTTTCACTCCAATGTATGTAAATTCTGTGTGTGAATATAAAACAATGATGAACTGTTTCAGAATTTCTTTCTGGGTTGTTCTGGTTAGAGAGACAAATTCTTTTTCAATAAAGATCTACAGTAACTTTCACATGCCTAGAGTGTTTTATTTCCTATCCAAAAGGGTAACCCAGAACTGGTTTAGCAATCAGTTAGCTCAATAGCATATGTAGAGGCTAGAATCACTGATTAGCTGTTAGACTTTCTGTTAATTTTGCACATTAAGGCAGATGAAGTAGGAGATCCATGATCCAAACATGGCCTGGAGGCACTGTTTACTCAAGTGATTTTTACTCACAGAAGCATTCCTTCTGTTCAGATGTTAGTCCAATCACTGTTATCCTCTGTTAGCATATGTGCAGCCACAGCTAATGGTCAGCTTGACTGAAAACCAGCCTACTCATAAAGTTGCATTTCTACCTCTTGAAATTGCAAGGTGTGACTCTGGAGTCCAAAATAGCCTGAGGAAAGGAACCTTCTGACCACCTTCTTACTAAAGAGTATCAAATGTTGCTGGAGTGAAACAAGCCCAGGGACTGGCACAACTGTCTCTAGGATGGGAATTGCAAAGTTACCTGTTCATGCAATTAGGACCTGGCAGAATGGAAGAGTCAAGTGGCTATGTGTAATTCTCTCCAGGTCCAGCCATAGAGCCAGGCAATCAAAGTGAAGCAGTGAAGTGTGTTTCCCATCACTAAGGGCCATGTCAGCAGCAAGCCCATTAACTGCCATGGGTAGTGACAACTCCTTGTCTTATGCACATGATAAGGACTTGTCCCTCTTTCCAGTAGTTTTGATGAAGAAGTAGAGCTTAACAGGCTGCTTACAAATACACCATTTAGAAGAGGCTATTTGCTACCCTAGATGGCAAAATATCACCAATGCATACAAGGCCGTATCACCCCAATAGGCAATACATCCATACAAAATGGTATGCCGGGCTCCAACACTAGGCTTTGTGGAGGACGTGGATACCTCCCAACACAACAGCAAATCTCACCTGAAAGAAAATGCTGAAGTGGAAAGGAGACAGCATGACAAAGCTCAGGAGTGCTGAGGGCTCTTGAACACTGCAGTTATTTTGAGGTAGGAAGCCTTTTGTGTGGGAATGGATGCTGTCAAGGTCAAGACCTTTGGGGCTTATAGTATGGTTTTGTGGAACACTGGATATAAAACCCTCAAAGTAGCTATGCTACCCTGAAAAACTGTTTGCTCCCAGGGTGGTTCATGACCAAGCAGTGATCAGTGTCTTTATTTACTATCTTAGAATTCTACATATTTATGCAGCTAAAGGTATGAGGGCGTATACATTGGCAGCTGCAGAGCGCATGAAATTGCTGCGAAGACTTGATGTCAAGGAACACAGAGGAAAGGTAATATGCAACACTTTCTCCTGCAAACAGCTGTGTTTAGGATGAGCATGGGCTTTCCATGACTGAGAGCAGCTGATGCTCTGAAAAATCTAGCTGTCTTTGTGTTACTTCAAATCAAGCCTTGAACACTGATAGTATTTGTTTCAGTGCCTTTAAATGGTGTTTCAATTGGGTTGTCATCCATATTATGGCCAAAGAACACTCCAGAGACCTGCAAAATACCCCTCATCTCATGACACCATGGGTCCTAACATGTCGCATTCATGCACCACGTTGTTGCGTTTCTAGATACCATTCAGCCCAGACTGCCTTTCCCTTTTCCTTGTTCTATAATAGCATCTACTTCTAGACTCACATTTTAACTGCTGTGCTACTTTTTCCAGACTCCTCTGCTGGTGGCTGTCACTGCCAGGCAGCCAGCTATTGTCTATGATTTAATCCAGGCAGGAGCAGATGTCAATGCTGTAGACAACAAAGGGCAATCAGCTTTACATCTTGCTGCAACATATGGCTATGCCCAAGTTCTTCAGGTAGGAAAAGCTTTCATGCTTTAATTGCTAGCAATATAAACCTACAATAAACTCTTAATCTTGATGTCTTTCAATAATTTCATCAGAAGGCAAGATGTCAGTAAGCAATGAAGGCTGACCAAAGTCTCCTTTTCCATTGGGTTAGGAATCAACTTCCCAGGTTATTCCTGTTTCAAGACTATACTTGCAGCTAAATTAGCCTCCTGTTATAGAGAAAATGGCTTTAGCGTATCTGGGGGGCATATAAATTCTGCAGATCATAGGTCTGCGTCTGATTATGGGTCCTCTGAGGATGTGTGAGTGGAAGTGCTGGGAGTACCTAGCAAGTTGGCAGTCCATCTTCAGAATTCATCAGCTCTGCCTTGTGCACACCCTGGGTTAAGTCGAGAGCAGGCAGTTAATGTATAACATTGGGACTTCTTTGGAAAACAGGTGTTTCATTCAGTGGGGGAAGTGCTTTACATCCAGATGATTCCAACAAAAGCTTGCAGAGTGCCCTGTGGTGGCTTGTGCTTTGTCTGTGGCTTTTTTCCTTCCATGAAAAAAGAAAATGCACACAGGCTTGCTCCTCGGTGTGGTCAAAGGCATGGAATGCTTTATGGTTTGTTTGTTTATCTAATTGGGTTTTTTTCCTTGTGGATTAAACATCTAATCTCTAATTATCAGGCAGCTCAGAACTACTTGTCAATATTTGATCTGTATATACTATATTATTGTTATGAAAAGGGAGCCCTAGCCCTAACCATTCTGGGTAATATTTCAGCAGAAGGATTCTGTTCTGTGCCTTGTCTGACTCTGCAAGGTTCTGAATGAGTCACTGCGCTGCAGAAATTCTCAGCCAAGATGCTATAATGTGAACAACTTTATTTAATCAAGACTAAAACATGCATTATCTGTAATAATATATACAAGGAGCTAATTGGCTGTATCATATCTAAGCTATTGTTTTCTTAAGTTAAAGAGTTAAACTTTTACTCTCTTCTAAGTCCAGGCAATGCTCACCTCTAGACCACTATTTCATGACATTTATAGGATCTGTATCATCATTGCTGCAGCCGTTGCAGTATCAAATAATGACTTGTTTGTGGATAAATGATAGTTATCTGACTTTTTGTTTTTAGATTTTGTTAGTTTTGACTGATTTTGGCTTGGACAATATTCTGCTGAACTAAAATTTTTCAATTCTCTCTTGCTTTTAGGTTATACTGTCAATAGGTTTCCCTCTTGATTTAGAAATGAAGGATTTTGAAGGTAAAACCCTTGGTACAAATATTTTATGATAGTACTAAACAAAAATGAACACTGGCTATTTTGTTGACTGATGCTGAGTTGTAGTTGGTGGTGTGCTAGGAGGCCAGAGCAGCCTCAGAAACTGACTGGGTAAGGTTTTGCTGCGTGCTCAAGGGCCACAGAAATCAATAGTGCTGATGATTCAGCGGTGGTTCAGTGCACAATTGGAACTGAGCACACGATGAAGAGCCCCAGAAAGTGTCTATACAGCAAACACGCGCCTTTTAAACCAGAGAAGGGCTTGTACTTTAACAACAGATGTGCAGAGATGCATACGTTTCCCAACCAGTGTTTTCTTCCTCTCTGTACATCAGTAGTGTCACTGGGACCGTCCTTATTGCCTCCCATACTTGATTTTTCAGGGCATACTCCACTCCACTGTGCTGTTTTGGCCCACAATGTCCTGCTTCGGGAGCAGGGTTGCCAGATGTTGACTGAGGAACAGCAGAAAAAGCTTCAGCACCAAAGTGAAGAGCTGGAGTCCTGTATCCACCTCCTAGTGCAAACAGGAGCCTCAATCTACAGCAGGGTAAGGGATCAGCTCAATTATAGGCTGTTTCTTTGTGAGGGAGCTCCCTCTTGCCCTGACACTTGTGCTGCGCTCGAACTGTAGAACTGGAGAAGGAATGAACTGCTGACAGCAGGACCAAGCCTGTTCCACTTACAAGTGACTGGTTGCAGAGTTAGTTGCTGCCTTTTGCTGCCTTTTGGTGCTATTTTATTGCAGCTTGAAGCAGAAACTGGACAGTTTGGGGGCCACTGAAGGGAAGAAGGTGCTCCATGTGAGCTGCAGAGCTTGTGTGGGCTTTTCTCTGGTTTGTATAATATTCACAGGTTGCTCGGCAGAACTTTTCTTTTTGTTGTTGTTTTCTGTTTTTATATAGGATGTGAAAAGCAACAAGACAGTTCTTCACTATACAGTGCAGGATGGGAACCTCTCCCTGCTCAGATACTTCTTGGAGTTGAATGCTTTCAAGTCCAAGGACTTTGTCAACAACAAGGTGAGCCAGGCCATGTGTGGACAGGATTTGTGTGCACATCCTCAGGCAGAGGAGGTGCTGAGAGCAGTGTGAGAGCTGTGCTGTGAGGCAAAGCTGATGCAGGCAGAGGCATTAGGAGATCTGTTATTCTCTTTCCACAGATGTTTTTTTCTGGAGGGAAAGAGCAATAATCTGTGAATCTGAGCTTTGTTTTAAATTTCTTTTTTTAACCTGAAACTGCATTTTCCAGTAAAGAAACGTTTCACCTGGAAAGCAGCACCTTGCTTGAACTACGAGTTGTGTGTAGACCCCTCTCCCAGGAAGCAGAAGCTTATAGTGAAAGAGTGAGATAACCAGGGAAAAGGAAGAATGTGGGAAGTGGTTACTTGAGGAGGAACATGAACTTTGTTACATTAGGCTGAAGACTGAGAAAACAGATCTGCAATGGTGCAATGGTTTGGTGTTGGCAGCAATGTAATACTGAATGACAGCAGTTTAGGGCAGCCATGTAACAAGTAATCTCTCCTGTCAAGCATGCCATTCATAGGAAGGACAAAGCTCCTATTTCACTTAAGGGACATGGTGTCTCTTTCTGACTTTATTTGTTAGTGTTCTGGCTCTGTTTGTGCCTGGACGCAAACTGGTTATTATGATGGCTACCTGCAAGTTTGAGCCTGGAGAACCAAAACATTCACAGGGCCCGCCAAGCCCTAGCAGCTGCTAGGAGCAGTAACAGAAGACAGACGCATGCCATGGGCAGTGAAATAGTGGCTGACGTTGCCATGCAGGTGAAGCATGGGGAAATCAGCTCTTGGAAGCAAGAGAGCATCCATGCTGAGTATGTGGAAGCCTAAGAGCTGTGGCAAGTAGATCTGACTGCAGGGGCTTGAGACCCTGTTTTAGGCACTCTGTACAATGCTCCTTATTGAGCTGCAGTTTTACTAACACTGATTCCTCAGTGCAGGGTTTCTGGAGGCACAGCCGTTCCCAGGTTGTATAAAGCAAGCTAAAAACCTCCCTAGTGCTGCTGTTGTCACCCATCCCCTTGCTGCCCCATACTTCACCTCTGAGCAGTGACACTATCTTGCAGATGTATCAGCTTCACCCATCCTCCTAAGCAAAAATCCTGACACTCCTGTGCCTCTAGCTGAGACATCGCTCTGTCCAATCAGCCTGAGCTTTGCCTCTTGACTAGCTGTTCCCTCTCAGCAGGAGTAAGTGCATGACTCTGGGTGCTTCTGTAGAAGGGTACCCTTAAGAAGAAAATGACAGAGGGGAGGACAGGGAAACCTGTTTTGAGAGGGTCAGTGTATTAGCTTTTCATTTCAACAGCTTCAGTCTCAGCCTTGCTTCTACTCCACAGAGCATCCACATGCTTGTATCCATCAGAAATGAATTTAATGTTTTCTGTCAAAACTTGGGAAGCAGATACTGGGAAGAAGATTCCCCTACAGATCTCTGCTGGGTTAGAGGAAACATGTTTTCTTTGGGTTTGTGGGTAATAACAGGGGGTTTCTGTTTTTCTGTACAGTGATGGCCCTTACTCTGCCTTTTCACTACATTCCTTCGGTATCTTTTAAGACCCATTAGACAGGTACTAGCTTGTCCATGAAGTCTGTTGTTGTCTTTTGATCACAATCCTGTGAGAGCTTCCTACTGTGATAGGATCACTTAAAGTCTTCAGTCTTGTTGGTGAGCGTCTGGGACAGTGAGAAATATGATGGTGAGGTTGTCTGATACCCATCCTGGCTTTTTAGCTCTTCCAAATATGAAGATGACAAGAAAACAAGGATGCTGGAATTCATGTTCTGGTTTCCCTGGGTTCACCCACTGCTTGATGTGGTATCATATTCCAAATCCATTTCCTTGTGGATTTCACAATGAGAAAAGCATTGAAGCCTTTGAGGTATTTTTTCCTGTGAAAGATTCCTAGAGTCCATATATTGGTGCTCTGGACCATTGTCTCACAAAAGCCCTATAAAAGTCAGGACATTGCCAGACTGCCTTGTTTTCCTAGTCGCATGCCTGGACTTGGAAGCTATCAAGTGCTCCTGCCACAAAGACACAAATGCAAACAAATGCAGATGTTTCCATTTTAACAAGAAGTCCTGTAAAGAGCTTGTAGCCATCCCTTAACTCTATGGGATGATAAAATTGACGAGGATCTGCTTGTTCTGGGCTTGTAAAAAAAATGCCTTGTATGAGAATGACTGCTAAGATTTTGCTATTTTTTTTTTTTGTGCTTCAGTGTTTCTTATGTCTCAGTGGTAAGTAGGGCCTGAAAATCATATGTATTCCTTTAACAGCTGGAATAGCAACACATATTGCAATTGATGCCAAACCATTCCATGTTCATGACAAGTGTGTGGCTGTTTCTGAGAGGAAAAAGGTATACAGCTGCCTAAATGAGACTTCTTGCAGACTAAAAATACCTTGTCTTATGCATTTGCTTATTCGGTCTTTCTCATTTAAAACCGTTACCAGTCATACCTGACTGGACAGGGGCACAGATTTCTATCCGGTCTGGTGACACCAGAGCTTTTCCGCAGCGAATTGCTGCATCCACCGTCCTGCGCCCTCTTGTGGCTTCAGGACAAATTTTGTCCATTGTTTCTGTGCGGATCCTGTTACTGAAAACTCAGTGCCTGTCTGGAGCTCTAGAAGGAACTAGGAGAAGGTTTGGAGACCAGCCTGATTTATTTTGCCAGCTGCAGAGCCAAGAAACTTGTAGCCCTGTTTGGTCCATGTTCAAAGTCACTGAGGAACATCGGCTGCTGGACTACCAGGATGGCCTGGTACCTTTCAAAGCAGCCCTTTAAAATGCCATGAGTTTGGTGGCCTGGAAGGACTTGCACAGTCAAAGATGCCTTGTATCCAAGAGATCAGTCTGAGCCTCGTGTATAACCTGTACACTACTGGGACTGGCTTTCACCTGTGTCAAGGTCTCTTTGCAACTTTGTGGCACTTGCAAGTGATTGTAAAAACTAGTAGTGAAGCTGTGTGAAGCACTAATGGGTCTGCTGTTGTAAATCTTTGCATAGCACATGGGTAACACTGCATAATGTGGTTTGTGTCATTTATACTGACTGAAATATGTTTCCCAGTGACATAGTCCCTATTGTTTCTCCTGGACATATGCATGATACAAGTCTATTTGTTAGCTGTAGCCGAAGCATCAAAGGCCCCCAATTTGTAGGGATCTATGAGAGAGAAAAATCTAAATCCAGAAATCTCCTGCACAAGCAGCAGTACATGGCAGAGACAGAGCAGGGACACTCTCTCACCTCCCAGTGAATGAGAGGCTTCTTCACTTCTCATCTCACAAGTCTTCATTTCTAGGACAATTCTGAGTAAGTGGCACAGCTTTTTTTTCTCCCGTTGTTTTTCTTTCTCTTCTCTTGCATTAGGCCCATGGCAACACAGCTCTGCATATGGCAGCCGCATTGCCTCGTGACAAGAACCAGAAAGAAATAGTCCAGTTGCTCCTTGACCATGGGGCAGACCCAAGCATCCGAAATTTGGACAATGATCAGCCAATCCACATGGCTCCTTCTGGAAAAGCTGGAGAACAGGTGCATAATCCACATTGCTGCTGCTGCTTCCAAACACACCTGTGCCCACCACAGCTGTTTGCCCTTACTAGGAGAACAGTGAGGACAAGTCATGACATGGGTCTGATGTTGCATGGTGTAGGCTTGGGGGTTCCCCACTGCAGTAACTCTGTAATCGAGGAGCACAAGGAGGCATTAGCTGGCAGTCCAAATACATCCAGGGAGGTGACAATGGCTAGTTCTTTCACAATGGTAGCAAAGCTCTAGGTATGATTGGGTTTCATGCCTACAGGTATGAAAAGGCTCCTGGAGCTCACTACAGTCTCTAATGTGCTTATGTGTGTATTCAGTCACACGTATAGATTCATGTAAGTATGTACATGTATGTATTGGGGTGTCTGCATGCAGTTTCAGAGGGTGCGTTATGAACTTCTACATTTTTTTGGCAGGTTAGGCATTTGCTGAAGAAAGGGAAAGTTGCATCTGCATTCATTTCCTGTCACCAAAGTGCCAGATCCTAGGTTGCCTGCAGCTTCTGGAATGGCTTCAACCTCAGCTTGCTAATTGCACTCTTAGGAAAATCAAAACATCTCTACTCCTAGAGTCTTTAAATCAAGGTGGGATGACAGTGTTTCTCAACCTATGGACCATGAGTAACAGATCAGAAGATGAGCTTTCAAATGTCTGAAAACTTAATTTTGTTACCAGAATACTAATAAACCTCAAGCATTGCTTGCAAGCAAAGAGGCAAGCAAAGCAAATGGCTGTTACATAAATAAGCAACCTGTATTTGATTTGGTGGCAACTGAAACCCGTAGTGGTGAAGGAACACAAGACAGTAGTTTGGTTATAAAAGGTTGAGAAATACTGCTCTCAGACATGCTTAACCTGTGCCTCTTGTTAGGTTCTGTAACAGAGATACTGGTTGAAATGTTGAAGCCTTTTTGATGTGCAATTACCTCCACTGTGCCTGCTAGCCTGTGAATGCTGGAACCTGATGGGGAGGAAAAGACTGGATGGAAGAGGTAATGTCAGCCTGAGGAGTAATCCCTGGCTGTATTTTACTCAAGTGAATGGACATCTGAACTGAAGAGCTCCAAGAGAGGGTTTCTGCAAGCTGCTACTACCCCATTTCTTAGAACATTGTGGAAGAAAGCTGAAGCAGCTGTCCATTGTCACCCCACTTGGGAGGAGAGATGCTTGTAAGTGCAACTACATGGGGAAGGTTATCAAAGGGGCAGGTTCTCAGTGGTACAGTTTTGTGTGGCTTCTGAGTGCTTTCCATTGAAGGGATTCCTCTTTGAGTCATCTGATCCAATCCAAGTTTCCACCTCTGATGGCAAATAGCAGCTCTGGAAGCACCTCAGGGGTGAGGAAACCTCACCTGAGCTAATGCCCGTATAGGAGACCAAGGCTTCCTTTGGGTCTTCAACAGCTTTTAGGCATGGAGAGGGTTGGAAACCTTTGAGCTGTGTGTGCACGTACACAGCAGGGTCAGAGTGCAATGTTGTAAGTGCTTTTCTATTCCCATTATTATCTTGGGGGGCGTTTTAATAGATTCTTCTTATCCTTTCTGTGAAATGATTTGTGAATTGCTGTGCAATCAACTGGCAACAATGTCTGCTGGGCCAATAGGATTGAAGGTACATGCTTGATGGAAGAGAAAGCCATGTTTTGACAACACCTTCACAGAAGGTGTCTCATCTTCAGCACACATTCTGAATTAGAGTTCACTGATTTCTCAGTGTAGCACAAGTTCTTTTTCTAACAGGACTAAACAATAAGATGAAGGGCAGATGTCTGAAATCACTGCTGTAACTTCCTTTATCCCCCCACTAACTCAAACGAGGGTTTTCTAAAGTGCTTGTCAGACTGCCAGACCTAGACTGTTTAAACAACTGTTTAGCAGACTTGAACAAAAGTTATTAAGAAATGCAGAGATCTCAACTTTCACAGACCTCATCTCTGTTGTTTTGCTATTGCTTCTCACTACATCGTATTTACAAACCTGCCAACATCCGCTGACAATAAAAAGCAGACTTGTATTTGCATGTGTTTGCATAAATTTGCATGTATCTGGGCATAGGCCAGAAAAAGCATGTGCTTTATTACTTTGAAGGGATGTTATAGCAAGCCCTAAATTGAGTGATAACTGCATCAGTGAGTTAGTGCTGTGTGTCAAAACAAAATGTTCAATGAAATATCCATTTCTTGAACTTGCTAGCAATAAAACTGTAAAATTGTGACTAGCATGTGGCATGTGATGCACTAGGGAAAATGTAAAAAGCTTTTTTGCCGTTTAGAAATGTCTATGAGATGGCAGAAATCCTTTTGCAGCAAGTGAAAAAAATACATGAGCTGTTTAATAGAGTGGCTTACCTCTTCATTTTTGTATCTGCCTGCTGTTGGATGTTTAATACAGAGCAATACCATCAGTGACTCGTAGCCTGTAAACATCACCATCTCCAGGGCTTGAGGGAAAATATTGGTCTGGGGAGGAGTGGATGTGGCTTCATTCAAAGCATCACCCTTGCAGCCTGTTACTCAGAGTTGACAGATGAGATTTGCACAAGGAAGAACCCACGACCGACCCAGGAAGGATTTGTTCTCTCTACAGGCACATCTGTGCTCAGCTTTCCAAAGATCATATATTAGAGGCCTGCTCTGAAGCCAACCGCAATCAACAATGGACAACGTTCATATTGGTTTTGGCCTGGATCCACGAGACAGTTGGAGGCTGCTGCTTCCCCATGCATATAAAGCATCTTTCCCTGTCAAGCCAACCAGTTCCTGGCCTGTGTGTAAAGAAAATCCCTTTAAAGGCTCAAAGGTGGCCTGAATGTTAAGACTTCTGTATTGGCATGAATTTCATTGATTTGAGTGGTATCTTAGTTCACAGTTAACCCCTCAATTTTTTATGACTATTTCAGGGGAACTGTAACTTTTATAACTTTAGCAGTACTGGCAGCATGTGATACCCCTTTATTTGCACAGTTTATCTCTTCCTATCTGTGGCTTTGGATAAATTGCTCATAACAAAGGCTTGTTATCATCAAACAAATGTTCTTAAGTGGCACCATAGAAAAGTCACCAATGAGTTGGCAAGCAAATCTTTTTGATCAAATACTCCATGCAATTGGAAAAGAAGCTGAAAATATGAACCTTTAATGTTCTCTATAACTGTGGGTTACTTCTGGAGTTATTCACGGCTTTTGTGAGAATGGGGTGATCCTCACTTTTGTGTAAACATGCGTTTATATAGGCAGGCAGAACTTCAGCTGGCAGGGACTCATGAAATGCCAGTGTTTCAGTAGTGCTGTGCCAACTCTGTGGGAGATGTGACCCAAACTACTTTCCTTTAACTCCCCCTCCCTTTCTGGGGAGACAAAGGAGGGGGGGTGGGGGAGTGAAAATGTTCTTCATCACCAGAAAATGCACAATCAACCTCTGAACAGTCCCTCTCTGTTGTTTTTGAAGGCTTTTTTCCCTTTCTTATGTCAACAAGACATCATTATGTCAACAGTCAGCAAGCTTTTACTTGCACTGCATGTGTCACCTGGAGCTATTGACACGGAGCTGGAGATTAGTGTCTAAAACATGTTTCCAGTCCCTGGCAAGGGGATTGCAAAACAACTGGAGGAAGAGCAGCAGAAAAATAGGAAGAGGTGGCAAAGGATGGAGGATAGTGCTACTTACTTAATGGAAGCTGTTGTAAGTGTGGAATCTCAGTGGTGAGACCAGACCAGCCCTCCAAGAGACAGCTTGCCCCACTGGAGGAGTAGGGGGTTTTGCCTGGGTCAAGTGACATCCAAGGAGTGGGAATAAGAATGGGATGTAGGGTGGTCTGCAGTGCTTATGCTCACACTGCCTTTCTGAAGTGGTCATGCCTAAACAGCAGCCATAGGCTCAACGATGAGCACAACTTCTCCAGTGCGCACCGCTATGTGCAGAGCAGTCCTCTTTGAGATGCAGTGCAACCACTGACAGCTGTACAGGTATTGACAAATGTGCAGTCTGCTGGTAAAGTATTAGCTTTAGATATCTGCCTGATGTGGCGGTGAGAGATATATTATTAGACTGTAACACTTTACTAGAGTTCCTTGGTGGCACTGCTGTGTACACTGGGATACTTATTAACCTTGCTGTAAGACGTGTTAATATGAGCTCTCGTCTTGTTGAATGCTTACAAACCATTTTCACCTGTACATTCACCATTACAGCTAGTTAAATGATGTGTTTGTCCTCCCTACTAACTTATAGTTGGGTGTTTCTTTTTCATTAGTGTTGGATTTAATATGGAGAGTTTCTTCTTTCTTTCCAGGCTGGGTACTCAGCTGAGAAATGGGTGGCTTGGCAGTCTGCCTCACCAGGTGCTATTGAAAGAAGGTGAGACATAGTCTTAGAAAGGTCTAGGTTTATGCAAGAAACAGGGAATCCTCAGGTATGATAACTTTCCCATTATCTACTAAAAAAAAAATAAATCATTTAGTTTCTGTTCAGTTGATAAGACTGAATGGTGAAGAAAACCTGATATCAACAGACCAAACTATACAAAGTGCTGCCAAACTACAGCAGCCTCTCACTGAAACCCTGCCTTTAGAGGGAAGATGGTGTTGATAAGCAGCCAAAGATGTTTGGCACTGGATTCAACCTCTATGCAGGCCTGAGGGGCCTTTCTGACACATGACCCATAGGCTAAGCTCTGGGCTTGCATGGAAAAGAGCAGCTTTCCTTCTCTGCAAGGTTGTTGCTAGAGAATATCATCAGGGCAGTCTGAGCAGAAACAGTGGCTACAAAACGCAGACCCTTGTCAGAGCAGGGTACTGTGCAGCTTTCTCTGTAGATAGTGTGCTGGGTGCTGAGATAGGTATAGACTATCTGCTGCAGGCTCTATCTGCTGGAAAGGGTAAGCTGCTTTCATGCTGCTGAGTAATTACTCTCTGTATAGGTTGCTGAAAAACTCTCTTCCTCACCTTGATGAGAAACAGGCTCAGGATCTTGCATCATTAGCAGAAAAGTACATGGGGAATGAACAGGCTTCAGCATATGTACCAAATTATTTATTTGTATCAAAAAGGGCTTAATTCTATGTGTTTGGTAAGGCAGCAAAAGAACCCCAAACCATCACCACAGCACCAAAACACCCCAATACCCCTGACCGTACAAGACAGGAGGACTAATGTAGTGACAGTACCATGTAGAAAATGTGTGAGTAGTGAAGAATGAATAAACTGAACTGTGTTAGGCAGCACAGCTTTGCATAGTTCATGGGCAATTAATCTGATTTGGATACAGTGGATGTGTAAAAACCACAGTCCCCATTAGCTATAGCAGATGTCACAGTTCCTATCCCTTCTGAAGAAGTCATCGGCCATGGCCATAGGTGGTAGATAGTCCATGCAGTCCGTGCTGGGGCAGGGGAAGTACTGCGGGATCCTGTTGTCCACATGCTGGGAGCCATAGGCAGTGCAGCAGCAGGCAGAGGTGGTATATGTGGAGGGGTTATGGCAGGACCATTCCTCCACAGGGTAGCTGTTAGTCTCGGAGTCTAGACCAGAGGATGGGCTGTGAGTCAGTGGGGTGAAAGGAGATAGCTGAGGAGGAGAGCAGCTGTAGTGCAACGGGCTGGACAGATCAGCTGAACTGGGGGATCCAGCAGCCTAGAGTTTGAGAGAAAACAAAAGAAAAACGAATACAAACAACAAAACACGGGATGTTTCAGGGTGTCATCTGGGGAAATGTGGATAGCAGCCGGAATTTCAATGCTATCACCTTTCTCAGGAGGGTCTGGCTAGCTGGGGAGATGGTTTGCCCTGGAAGCTTAAACCCAAGAGGCAGTTCCTGTGACATTAGTATTAACAGGGAGCCTCTCTGTGAGTTACAGAACTACTAGCAGGAAGTGGGCTACTCTTTGCAGAGAACCTGCAGATCTGTAGAAAGGACATTCTTCCCTGTTCCATTCCCCTGGGACCCAAAACTTACCAGGCCCTGGTTAAAGCACTGTGGGACTGGCTGGAAGGCATCTGGGGTGTAGTGTGAGGATGTCTGGAAACCACTGAAGGCTGTGTCTGAAGGTGCATCTGTCTGGAGACAGGAATCTACCAGTTGTTCCAAATAGCTAGGGCTTTCTTCACAGGAGAGGCAATTCGAAAATTGCCATGATGGACAAAAGTTTGGAACAGAAGAGATGGGTTCTGCATCAAAAGGACCTAAGAGAGAAGGTAAACCAGAAAGTAGCAGATTATTCAGTCTGTCTTCACAAAGGGCAGGTGTTGCCCCAGGTCAACATGGATTTGCCTATGGATTTGGACAAAGAAAAAGGTCCTTCAAGTTCAGGGTGAATTTTCTTGGGAAGCAGACACCAGGAGGAAGATGCTCAAAAGCATGCAAATAACTTGGGGAAATTTAGTCCCTTTTGGAAAGCTCAAAAAAATCTTTAAATACTGTTGGAAACTCTTCTGGCTCCAGCCATTTTGGACAGGGATCCAGCTGGAAACTCCCTCAGACTCCTGATCCTCTAGCCTCCCTTCAAATGTCAGCTGTTTACAGACCTAGAAGTTTACCATGCAGTGATTTATGCTTCACAGCTTGGCTTGAGCAGATGGTTTGCACTTTTGCCTCACCCAGTCTTCAGCACAAGGTAGCTACATCTACAGGAAGAAGAAGGTAACAAAAGAACAAGTTGCTCTTTAATACTCCAAACAGCCAGTCAGGAGACAAACTTCTGAGCAGACAAAATGGAGCGAGTCAATGATAATGTGGCATTTAATCCACAGTGTTATGAGTGAGTTCCTAGAAAGCTGTAGGGTCCAACTCTCAATGTACTGCAACACTCTTGCTGGGGTATGAAAGCACGTCTGACTTTTCAGAATGATTACCTTTTCATACTGTGTTCAAATATGGTTAAAAGCAAAAGTCTACCCACATGGAGGGGCACAGGTCTGAGAGCGATGGAACTGCACATAAGGAGAGAGTCACTCAGAGTCCTAATAGTTTGCAAGTTCAGGGTGGCAGTGTTCAGCTGGATGTGGGGAGGAGGAAGGAACAATCCATAAGCAGATAGAGACTTTCCAGCCTGAAAAAGCTGTCGTATGCCTTACAGTTCTTTATTAGCATAAGCAAATTGATTCCTACATATTGATGGCTGTCCGTACAATGTATATGTTCACACCTGCCCAACCTTTTAGGTCTCTGCTTGGGCTGAGAATAATTGAAGGATCTGTAAGCTCAAACTGCTATACCCTCCACCCCTTTCCACTTTCCTTGGATATTCACATACAGGAGGAAGAAACTCTTTGTGTTGCTGAAAACCTGACACTCCTCTCACTCCCATGGATGCTGCCAGGAGAGTGAGAACAGCCAACTGCTGGAGCTCAGCAAAGTGCTCCGCTGCGATCTGATCTTCTAGATCCATTCAGACCCACAGACTGCAGCCTGGAGATGGTGACACCAGCAGCATTATTCTCCAGGAGATGAGCATCCCTTATTGAAGGAGACCTCGCTCCTTGCTGTGGGAAAATAAACTGCACAAATGAAAGCATGTGATCGTGCTCCCGAATGGGGTAATATGTACCCTGCTGGCCTCACAGGATCCTCATCTGCATTTCGTGCGCTCCTTTCAGGTGCTGATTGGCTGCATTGCCTGTTATCTGGTGGTGCCTGCCTCAACCAAGGGCTGGAAAGATTCTGTGCTGTGGGAAAAATTGGGAAGAGGGTGGGAAGGGACATGTGGATGGGCTTTGTACCAACCTGGGTGAGGTGGAGACACAGACTCTGGAAACGGGATGCTGCTGCTGCCCCAGGAAACCTGACCAAAGAGAAGGGAAGGAGTTGGAGATACTGTAACCCAGGAGAGCGTCCTTCTGTGTGCTGAGGTAAGTTGGGATTTCTCTTCAACATTATTTATGTAAACCTTATTTACCTTGTGGGTGTAATACGGAAAACTTCCCTAGCATTAATAGAACAAGATTAATGTGCACAACATGATATTTTCTTGAGCCTATAATGGCACTGGAGGAGCACAACACCAACTTGGTGTAAAGGTCTTGATAGAGCACCTAGTTAGCATGCTCTCTCTATTACTATTAATTCAGTAGAGATGTCGCTCCCTTTGAAACTGGCATGAGTTAATTTCTAGGACCACCATCCACAGTGGAGGGATCTCAAAGAATTTGTAGGGATAAATACAATTGAGAGTAGTTAACAGATTGTAGGGATAACTCTCGAAACGTGTCTGAAGACAATTGCAGGTATCGCTGTGGCTGGGCACCAGACTGGATTGCCACATTCAGGGTTGTGGTCATTTGAGAAGCAGATCTGACATTGCTCCCCACTCTAACACAGCTACGTGCCTCTGTGAAACTGGACAGTCTCATTTTCTAAGGGATGCTGGAAGCTGAAGCTGACAGATCAATTGTTCTAGGAACCTAACCTGCCGGAGTAAAGAAATCCACCACAGAAGCGATAGGAGCTTCGATGCTTGTTTGGGACCAGGATTTTAGTCTGTAAATACAAATACTGGGTTGGTGGGTTTTTTTCTTAAGTTTTAATTCATACAATTTCCATTTAGTTTCCTTTATTAAAAATCAGTGGCTCATTTCCCTAACAACAACTTCCTAGCTCATCCCCACGCATTTAATTCATTAAATAGCAGCTATTCTGGGCTGAAAGTGCCTATAGGAGTACCCCTCTTCTCTTTGGCTGCAGACATGTAATAAGGCCGACAGAGCTATACCACTGGCAGCAGAAATTTCCAGGTTCAGCTTTTCTCAGTGCACAGAGGTAGCTTATCCTGCCAGCCCTAACCTATGGGGCCTCTCCAAGACAATGCATACCTTCTGCAAAGCACAAAGCAACCTCCTGCGTTGCCACTTTTTCCTGTGTGAGCAAAACAAATGCTGTATAAACTCACTATGGGGAGCAAAAACCAGTTCCATGCAGCCTGTGATATCTGCTTTGATGGAGAGACTGCTTCTGTTAGGGCTGGAGGGAAGGAGTAGCCCAGCATCTCTAAAGCCAAGCAGTTCTGTGCACTGTTCATGCAGGCCTCTCTGTCTTTGGCTTGCAGGCTGATCAGCTTTTTGTGCAGTCAGCTGCAACAAGGTGCAGGAGGTGGAGATGAATCTGAAAGCCATCCAAAGCTGTAATGTCATGAACCAGGAAGAAGTAATGATTTACCAACCTCTTTATGCAAATCCCTAAGAGTGGCTGGAGCTCGAAGACTCCTACAAAGACTGAAAGTGTGAGAGAGTGTATAAGCGTGTGTGTGTACACGCACAGATCTCCATCCTGTTCTTTAGAAGGGATGGGGATACGAACTGCCCAGGTGGTACTGAAAAACATTGGAGACCTGAATTTAGTCAAGTATACTTGAATATTATGCTAAGGAGCCCTAATGGAGCAGGATGGAGCCTTGCTTAAGTGGTCTTTGCCCATGCTTTGTTTTCTTCCTTTCTGCTAGACAAACTTCGGGGCTGTTGCTTCAGCCTAACCAGGCCATATTTTACATGGGGGCAGTAACCATGCCTGCCATGCTCATCCAACATAATGATACTGGAGTTGCTGTTGGACCAAAATTTGCCCATATTGGGCCTTCCATTGTAGAGTGAGTTATGTTTCTGAAGCACCAGTTCTGCTTTCTCCCTGCACTAAAGGATCATCACCAAAGAGGTGATGATCTGATGTGGTGTTTGGATCGCTGCTGCAGTTACTCTGGCTGAGTGTTCTTCCCTCCCATATTCACCAGCCTGCTACACTCAGACAAGCAGTCTACTTGGCCCAGAGGTTACAGTCTTGGAGACAAAGATTAAGAGATAAAGCAGACACCACAAGAGTTTTACTTACTGCTGCACTGCTCTCTGCTTGTCGTGCTCTTCTTTGCTGCAGTAACTCCTTAACTGTAATCTTTACTCTAACACCTTGATACACCTTGGGCTTTCCTGAAAGAATGTTTGGGAAAAAAACACTTCAGATTGGAGACTTTCAAAACCTGGAGCAAATCCAGCATTTTTTTCAGTCATGCTTTACATGGAATCTACTTAGAGCACACATGATTAACTTGTCATTGATAAGTCACTTGTAATCACAGTTTATAGCCCTCTTCAATGCCTGCTTTTCAAGCCTGTGGCAAACAGACATTTCTGGAAAAGATGGTGTTGATTATATTCAGTAATCATATATGTTTTATTCTTTTCTATTGCCTTGTTCCCCCCCCCCCCCAGGTGTACTAATACCAAGCTCCATCTGGTGCTTGGTGTTTTAATTTAATGAATCTATATAAAAATCCTATCATATTTGACTCTCTTAGGACCTGAAGATAAATCTGTGAAGCACTTCATCTGGCAAATGAGGACCAGGAATAAAATAATGGAAGAGTGTGGGCCGTTACCCTGAGATCTAAAAACACAAATAAAATGACTGCTTTCATGAATCACCTCTTGCAAAGCCTAGATTATCTCTTTCTTTTGCTCATTCTGTACAACACCCATTGATTTCAAACAAGCATTTAGGATGCCTTTAATCCAGCCAAACCCAATCAGCAATCATTAGTCACTACCTGATGAGGGCTTTTTAGTACAGGAAATGGTAAAGAATTTACCTATTGTGAGAAATCACTTTCACTTGCTCTACTCCTGGTAAAACACTCAAAGCTACTCTGTGTATTAACAAAACAACATCGCAAGCAGCTGACATTCACACCCTGAAGGAGGCAGCAGAAGTCAAACCCACAGGAGGAAACAAGAGTGCCAGAGCAAAACCTGGCCTTCCAGTGCCACCTTTGGGATGTGGGACAACACACTCTCCAAGGCAGCTGCACCAAGCAGCGGAACAGAGGACATGGCAAGAGATCCTGGCTGCTCTTCAGTGCCCACCTCCTGCACTGCAGGTTCTAGGCAACTGTCTTATCCTGTCACCACAACATGCCATGGCTGGCAGGAATGGGGCTGAAACAGACACCAAACAGCAGTGTTGCTTCATCCTGCAGTCCGCTGTTCCCCAGTGAGGGCAGCAGGTTGCAGGTCCCCTATCCCATTGCTGCAGCAAGAAGACAGTGCTGGATTTGTGGGGTCCACCTGCATATCCTTTTCTGCTATTAAACTTTCCCTACAGCTTCATCCTCCTGTCCGGCCAGCCCTCCTCCTCCTGCCCCCTTGGTACTCCAGGTGAGGACATGCTGTAACAGGCATACAGGTCCCTCCAGAAAGGTGACAAGCTGAGCCGGGTCTGCCTCAAGGGGAGTTTGCTGAGGTGCTCCTAGCAGCTGGGGATTATTCATCTTATCTTTTTCTGGTTTGTTTCTATTCAACAAACTGAAGATGGGGAAAATGAGGGGAGAGAGGGTTGAATTTAACAAACCAGGCCTCCCTATAGCCAAGGAGCTACAGCAGCAAGAGGAATACATTCTTCAGACAGTCTCAGCTCTGATCAGCACAGGTAGCACACTATGAGCAACTTAAACTAGCAGATGAGGTAAAGACACATCTGTAACCTAGGGGCTGGGTATCAGAGAGCTCCCACCCCTGGTTCCCAATGGCAGAGCTTTCTGCTCCAAGGATCCTGTTTTTCCAGCACTTTGAGGCCCCAGCGCAGTCTTGCGCAGCTGAAGCATCAAGAGCAGGGCTGCCACAGCCAGGCTGTGGATGGAAGTGGCACTGTGATTTAGCTGGGGCTGGGGATCCAGGAGCAGGGTGGTAAGGGTGTGCTGGGGGTCAGCGGGGGGATCAGGAACAGGGCAACAAATTCGTGCTGTGTGCCCGGGTGGGCTTTGGGCAGAGAGCGGTCAGGGCAGGCTGAGGGTCAAGAGCTGCGCGGGGAGGGCGCAAAAAGGCAGAGGACGAGGGTGCGGGGACCGCTTCTCCCTGGCGCGCCGCAGGGCTCGGGACGGCAGCGCCTCCCCGCCGCGGGGATGGC
>JANRGW010033584.1:9029-23440 GCA_024733675.1 Psilopsiagon aymara
GGAAGAAATTCTTTACTGTAAGGGTGGTGAGGCACTGGAATGGGTTGCCCAGGGAAGTTGTGAATGCTCCATTGCTGCGGTGTACAAGGCGAGGTTGGACATAGCCTTGGGTGGCATGGTTTAGTGTGAGGAGCCCCTGTCCATGGCAGGGGAGTTGGAACTAGATGATCTTCATGTCCTTTCCAACCGTAACTATTTTATGATTCTATGAACAAGGGCAGCTAGGGTTAGTAGTGGTTTTAGCGCTTCAAAACCTAGTTGTATCTAAACAAGAAATGAAAATTTGTTTGCTGCTTTTGCATTTGAAAAACAAAACAATAGGCAGTATCTTTCTGGGTTTGCACCTTATTGAGGTAAACAACCTGTTATTCTTTGCTTTTCTTCCTGTGCTTGCTTATGGAGGGCAGTTTTGCAGATATCAGCACTTTGTAAGCAGGTGTGCATCCTATGGTTTACATGAAGTATTAGGTAATTCTCAGTCAAGGTTTTCAAGTCTTTTTCAATGCTAGTTTTAGCAGTTAGGGAAGAGAAGTTGGTTGTAACAGCAGCTAATAGTAAACAAACCAGGTGACTGTTAGAGAAGGTTAGTCATGAACTGGTAAATCAAAGAAAGGCTGCATGAAGATGAATAGCTGTAGGAGGAAATAAAAGCTTCTCCCACGAGGGTTTTGCATTCCATTCTGTACAGCAGGCTGTGGCAGGAGTCTCGAGGGGTTTACAAAACTGCTGGGTTTGGTTATAATTTTTATACCAGCATTGCAAGAGAAGCTGGGATTGTGCTTTCCCATCGAAATTTCTGCTCCCACACTTTCCATTCTCATATGTCTTTTTAAACTAAGTGTGTGACTAACTTCACAGTGGTATCAATGAGTGATGATTCTTTGTAAGAATGACATAGCAGAATACAGAGCTCATGGGAGCAGAGCTCTAGAAAACTATATGTGGTCCTTGGGCAGATCTGGGATGCTAGAAAGTGGTAAACCTTAGGGGTGAACTGCATGGTGGTGGATGTGACCAGCAAAAGACCTGTATTAGAGTGTTCTGTTCTGCACAGAAATGTTAATACCTCCTTGAACAGTCACAGTAATTGTATGCAATAAATTGACTATGAAGCTGAGTCAGGGTCTAATTACCATCTGTGTCGCAACACCCTTGGTGTGCTTTCTCCTGACATGAGGGTCAAACACTTGCTGCAGGAGTAGAGCTAGAGGAGGACAGGGGAGTAGACTCACTGCATCAGTGTTGGTGTCTTCTTACTGACCTGGCAGCCTTTGTCACCTTTGGCTCAGAAATCTTGGAGCAGAATAAAGAGCTGATTTATATAGCAGGTGAAGGCACCACTGAGAGAGTAAGTAGCTGTTGTGTTTATATGAGGTACCCAGATACCAGCTGTGGGCCATAGTAGCCGTTCCTTACTAGACGGTCAGCCCTGGGCAAGGGATCCTGATGCTGCCGTACAGGATCGTAAATAAAGCATGCTGATGCTGGTGAACATGAGGCTGCTGTAGTAGTGGAACTTACCCTTGCTTTTTCATTCCCTTTACTCATCCCTCTATAACCCTCCTTTCTTTCAGCCTAAAATCCTGGACTCCCAGGCACTAACAGGGTCCCTGGGAGATCTGCACACATCCCTCAAGCATGTGGAGTTCCTCTTATGAGGACTGTAGTTTGTGTATAGTGACTGGCGGAATCTTCTTGAACATTTTCCTTGTGTACACAGAGATGCTCCAGTAAGAAGAGCTGAACCCAGGCTTTTCTGAGAGCTGTCTGTTGACCAGAGCTGTGTGTTTGTTCACCAAAGCTGCTTTTGCTTGCTTTATACTAATAATTTTTGTAAGTTTTTCTAGGTCTGACTTCTCAAAAACTACAGAAAATTTCTGAAGAAGTTTAGGAAAGGTCTTGCTTATACTCAGAGATGTTTTCATGGTACACCATGTATACTGACTTCATGTTTATCCTTCCTGGACAAAAAGCCACTCCAAAACTCTTCATTTGTCTGGGAGCAATGTTGGAAAAGGTAATCATGAGCAGGCTAGAGCAGCTGTCTGGGACTTAAAAGGCCTCAGCACAGACCAAGAATTCAGACCTCCATTTCTCATCTGCAAAGACTGTGCTCTGACTGGTGGCGGGTATGGGTTGTGCTCTTACTCTCAGCTTGACCTCCAAGAGCGGAAGGTTCCCAAGACCAAGGGTGAAGGACAGAATGTGACTTGGGCACAGCAGCAGGCTGGAGTCCTGCACTGGTCTTTGCTGTGGGCTTTTGCCGTTTGCCTTCATCACTGGACAAAGAATGTAAATGGTGGTGGCTTGAATATGCCAGAATGCTGGAGTGCCCAACCCAGGAGGATCACCTGCTGTCACGCCTCCTTTTGTGGGACTGATTAACCAAAGCACAGCACTGCACTGACAGAGATGTATTGTTACAGCTCCTCCACCAGCTCGATGCAGCTTCTGCGTTGTGTTACGTAGGTGGGGTGTGTTCTTGCTTCTGCCTTTTCTTCCTGCCCAGCTTGGCTTCATGAATTACAGAGTAGGTGAGCAAGCTCCGGGAGGGCAGTGGTCAGCACTGCTGTGCCCTTTCCTTTTGCATAATTGGGCTGGAGATTTCGGGAGCCCCATGTGGAACCTGCCCCTCCCTGCTCAGTTTAGTAACACAAAAGCCTTGGAAGAGCCTGCTGCTATTCCCAAACCAGACACTATTTCAGCATTTATAGCCTGGTTTGCTTCTGCCAAAACCAGGGAGTGAAAACAGTTCCTTCAATAATGACAAAATTTTTGCAACTCCCTTCATTTCAGATGGATTCTGCAGCTCTTCTGCCATATTTAGTCTCTGAAATTTCTGAAACTTTATAGAGCAGCAGTAACTTTATAGAGCAGCAGTAACTTTATAGAGCAGCAGTACTTCTCGTAACCTTTAAGCTGGCAAAAATGTATCTAGCAATAGAAAATTTCCCGCCTAATGTTCTGAGAAGAGTCTGTCTCAGTAAGCTATTGATTTTGAAGATACTTCGCATATTTTAAGGAAACAATTTAAAATCCTTCTGTAATGAAGAGGAAGTGATCCTGTGTCTGTTATAACACAGTAAAGCCCAACTAAAAGTACTATGTAAATGTAAAGTTACTAATTGGTTGTTAGCATAATTATTTTGTACATACCATAATAATGACATTTTAATTCTTTCTAACCTCACTCTCTTCCTCCTGGAAGAGGGACTAGACCAGTTTTTACAGAGAAAGACGAGCTTGTCAAATATGATGTGCTTTTGTAACAGTCTCCATCATTGCATGAAATAGAAGAGCATTTTGCATTGCACTCTCGCTATCGAGGTGGGGATGGTAGTACCAGGGGAATGTTAGTTGCGCTGAGAAGGCAGGATGATGGTTCAGACTCAGCTTTCCCTCAACTGCTTCTGGATCAGAGTTGGTTTGTTTCTTTTCAAGACAGTGGTTCCAAGGACATAAGCCATGGGGAAGGAAAGTCAGAGATTAGAAGAAAAGCAGGTAACAAATAGTACACAATTAAGCTGCATGCAGTTATAGCTTGTCTTCAGAGGAGTATATGAACCACTAAATAACTGTGGAAAAAAACAAGTTGGGGATTTCTGTTGTGGGTCCTTCCTTCATCACTGCTTGTTGATAAGACAGCGTTCTTTGTATGTTTCTCTTGTACCAGTAGTGGTGGAGCTGTCCCGTGTCCTTCACAGCACTGCTGGTGCTTAAGGTAAAGACTGAAGTGTCTTTGATGATGAAAATAGGCAACATTTTTCAGATTCCCAGTGTCTTGCTCTCAATGTCAAAGTTGGTTTACTTGGGACAAAGTTAAAGTACTAGCTTTCTGCAGGATTTGGGAGTCTGGCAAGGATAGAATTTGTCTGCCTGGCAGAGAAAACTCCCAGTGTTGTCTGTCAGCATGGTGGGTGAGATCCAGTTTGATGGTCTGTGGCTGGGATTTAGTGCATTTAATGCCAGTTAAACAACATACTTAAACTCTGGTGATGTTCAGAGGGTTGTAAGGAGATTTCCCATAATTAACATAGACGTAGTAGAGTTATTTCTGTCTTGTTAAGTACAGGTGTTTCCCCATGTAGACATGACAAGGTGTATGTATGCTTTTTGGCATTTCTAGTTTTTAACTTGGTCTCCTTAGTTTTAGCACTGAAGTGGTTTAGTGTCTAGAAACAGTGTTTTGCAGTCTCTAGCTATGTTCTGAAGGAAATTTTTGGTCACTTTGTCACAGAGGGGGGATTTTGCAGCATACCTGTAGGCCTACAAAGGAATGCTATTATGTAAAACAGCTACTAGGAGACTCCCTAATCCACCTCCAATCCCTGCATTAAGGGAAACATCCGCTTTACTGCATATGCAGTATTGCAGTATTGAATTAGAAATCCAGCCTGCTATCACGCCTTTCCAACCTCATTGTCTTTCTTTTCGAAAGAAAATAAAGTATTGTCTTTCTTTTCGAAGTACTCCTCAGGTTCTGTTTTGTCTCACCTGAACTAAATACTTCGGTATTTAAAAGCTTTTTATCAAAACATTTTTTGCAACTTGTGTGTTCTGAGGAGTAAACTGAAATGTTTCAGTTGCTCTAGTGGCTGATGCCATATCATTATGTAAAGGAGTGCTTGGTAGCTTGTCTTTTAGCAATTACATGATAACAGCTAAACTTCTTGAAATGTTGCATCTTTAAATGGTTAAATCCTTAGAGTTCAGGTGTGACAGTTATGTTACACCGAATAGAGGAGAAAATGCTGTAGAGAAACTGAAACAAATACATTTTTTGGTAAGCTGTGGGATGCATTGCTGATGATGGTGTTTCCTATGTTGTCTATTCTCCTAGGGTTTACAGTGCAATCACTAATAGGCAGATTAATGTAGTTGAAACACAATTGTTGTTTTGTGTCACTGACTTCTAAAGTTCATTTTAAAAAGTGCAATAACATCCAGGTATTTTCCTGCTTCTCTACATAAGTTGTCTTTGCTAGAGAGATTTTAGAGCATTTTTTTTCAGGGTCAGAACTGCTGCTATGACCTATAGGGTTACCCGGGCTGCAGGTATATAGAGATCGGGACTCTGGGTTAATAGGATTCTTTAATCCGCAAGGACACAGAGGTTTTTTACTCTAAATTTTTCCACTTTATTACAGATTGCTACAAATACCACAAAAATCACCACTAACAATTATTTCTGTGATGGATAAAGTGAATATATATGAGTAGAAAATAAAAATATATGTGTATGTATAAAGCTGCTACAAGTTATTGGCATCTATCAACAGTATGTCAGCAACCAAGCAGGTATAGTATTAGAGGTTGCTAGAAGGTTATCTTTAGTGAAGCAAACTTACCCATAATATGGCTGCAGATGTAAGTATGATAAATTACTTATATGCACATATGCATGTGTTTACAGTAATATCAGTATCAAGCTTACTGGACATATCTCAGAACGGGACAAACCATCCCGAAAGTGGGAGGACAAACCAAACCTTCCCCAGTGAGGGTCCAAGATCTCTTAGGAAGTTTGTGCAGGGAGTTCAGCCTACTGAGGAAAGGAGAAGTATGTGCATCACAGGAAACTCTCTGAGAAAGAAGCTTCATTTTGGGTAAAAATGAAGTCATTTTTATATCACTGAGGATTAAGGAGCTATAGAACATCACCACTTCAGCAGCCAGTAGATGCTGTTAACTGTTTTCGGTTCTTTCAGGCCAATTTTTTCCCCAGACTGTTTTCTTGTTGTTGCAGATAGAACAGCTAGTGGTAGTCACCCGTTCTCACTCTGTTTTCTTCTTTTTTTTCCAGACTATTTTTCACCTTTTCAGTTGATAAGTTGCTGTTACAGTTCCTTGGGTTTGTGCTTATCAGTGGTATCTCAGCATGTCCCCAGTTTCTAGGTATCCAGCTGTGTGCTGCACATGTCAAGGATGCTTCTGGTTCCCAGACCTAATTGCCAGGCTGGCAGGGATTTTCTCTTGTCAGTATTTCAGCAGAAATTTTCTTCTGTTAGTAATTCTCCCCTTCTAACAGGTCCCCTTTATGTCTGCTCACACCAGCTGCATGTTCAGCTAAGACATGTATCGAGCCTCACAGTATTTTACTGTTTCTTGCACAGCAGGAGATAGGGAGCTGTGATTGATGCATCTGGGAAGGAAATTACGGAAAACTTGGAGCTGAAGCTTGGCGTTTTGTGTTTTACCCTTTTCTCTGTGTGTGTGGAGGGGGGAGGATGTTTGAATTTGGACTGTGTTAAGATAAATCCAAGAGCGCTCTGTTCTCATTGTCAAGGAAGATACTCATCTGTAAAGCTCAGTACATAGATACCATGGTGAAATGTTTTCATGGGTTCTTCTCAGGTGTCTATGACCTCTGCTTTTCGTGACAAACTTCACTTTTTCTGCAAAAGAACCCCTCAGGGCTGGAGAAATATCCTCTGGAAGTTCAGTTCAGCTTGGTGAAATTGTAGATTATTTCGAGGGAGAGCACAAGGAAGCAGGGAAGAACTCCCACCCCTCCATGTTTTCTCATGCTTAGCAAACTTAAGAGTATTTAACCAAACCCTGAGTTTTACAATGCCAGCCCACACTGCTGCCAGAGTAGAAATAAACACTGCCTTAAAGAGTTGGAGGGGCCAAAGCAGTTGTAGTGGGGTGGATTTGAATGGCGTCATGTATGTGAGAGCTAGGAAATGCTATGAAATGTGAAGCTGAACAGTCCTTAATGATGGGATGCTGTGGGTTTTGTTTTGATTTATAGGAATTCTGCCTCATTTATTGTGTGCCCTTTAGCTCTGCCTCTTTCCATGAGGAATCTCTGGACTGCTTGTCCTAGTGGACAAATTTCTGGAGGTTTTATTTTGGTTTTAGTAGAACAAGATGTAGCGCAATCAGAGCAACTGGGATTGAGGAAGCTGGAAGATCTGAGTAAACTTTCAGGGGTACTGAGGTTAATTTGTACTACTTGTGGTTTTCTTATGTACACACAATGCATAGTCACTTCCTCATAAAAGTAAAAAGAGTGCTTAATGGAGAACTTTTTCCTTTAATGGTCTTGAGAAGATAACATCTCTTCAAGCTTCGTAACTTTCTGTGGTATCTTCATATTGCACAAGCTCCAGTGCATTTGAAGTGCAACAGATGTTTCCTCTCAGCTGTGTGCATGCTCTTGTTCTGGAACAAGGCGAGCCCTTGAAAGTAGGGTAAGCTACTTATAAAAGTGGTTTTGTTGTTGAATTAAAAATTCCTTGTGTACACGTAATTAGGTATGCCCTTATGTTCATATCTTTCCGTTTATTTACAGGAGTCACAAACCTGCTGCAACAGTGAAAATTCCCTACCCTGCCTTCAGGAATAAATTTTAGGTTCAGTTGCAGGAGGATAACCTGGGTTTCTGAGCTCCAGCTCTTCTTTCTGGGGTTACTAACAAAGCAGTGGGGAGATGGCAGCACTCCTTTCTGTCTGGTGGAGTTCAGCCTACACCTTCATGGTGGAAACTGTGATGTTGTCCTCTCATTTTGTGTATCTTTTTCCTATCTCTCCTAATTCTGTGCTTTAAACCTCTCAGTGCTGCAGGAATACAGTCTACAACTCCTAACTTGCAGAGCGGATAGAATGATCAGAGATACTGCACAAGGGCTTCCTGCAGAGCAGGGAGAGTTTATCAGCTCCTCTGGGGCTTCAGACCTTCTCACGATGCATATGGTTGGAGCCAGAGAGGCTCAGATATCAAAATCAACTGATTATCAAAGATTTACAAGGCAATATGTGAAAAGAAACAGAAGGGGTTGCTGGAGGGTATAACATAATATGCAAACCTTGTAAAATGGTGGAAAGCCTAAACCCCTGTGCCTGTGTTAATACTGGAATTGCCAAGTATTTTCTGTTCTGGTTTGCTGTAAACTTGAAATGCACTTGCTGTTCTAGTATTTAGTGTTGAGATTGAGCTGAAAAACCAGCCCAGAGACCAAAATGTACAGCAATGGTTTTGTTTAAATTAAAAAAGTGTCACAATCTTTTTGTTTTGTCTCTTGTATGTCTATCTGGGAAAAGTAATCAGTGATGGTGACCCCGTTGCTATAGAGTAAAATAACATGAACAAGGATACTGTGAGTGACAAAAAAGCAAGGCTAATTAGCCACAAAAAAGCCTTATACATAGTTAAGTCTAAGTTGTCGTGAAAACAATTGTGAGAGCATGTATGTGTATGTAGTTGTATATGTGTGTATGTATGTATATTACATACTTACATAAAAATACAGGGGGGTTATATGGCATCTTATAACTTTCTGTAAGTATATGGTTTGTTTTTTTCCTATTCATTGACACTGGGGAGAAAACAGATACTCCTTTTTTTTTTTAATTGTTATGACCGCAGGATTTAGCAGTAGACAGTGTTCCTGCCAGTTGTTTCTTTGGGGAATGAAGGGTATGTCGCACTGTGTTTAGATAAAAGGTAGCTTTTACTCAAGGGCTTATTTTTGATACATTACGTATTGAAAGGCAAACTTCAAAGTTGTTTATCTCTTTGCTTGACAGTTGTAACTAAATAATTTTTTTCATGATACAACTGTGGTTTTTATGAAGTCCTTTTTAGCCCTGGAATACTTGCTTTTTTCTGGTGAACATATGTGGTATAGCACAGATAAAAAACCTCACCTGAGCTGTCACAATTAGATTTTAATTTTCTTAGAGAAATACTTCAGGGTAACTAAATCTTTTTCTTCCCTTTTAATTAACAGAGGAGGAGCTCAGGAAGCTGAGAGAAGAAACAAATGCTGAAATGTTAAGGCAGGAGCTAGAAAAGGAACGGCAAAGGAGATTAGAACTAGAACAAAAAGTCAATGAAGTACTTAAAGCAAGGTAAGAGGAATGTATGAAGCAAGGTAAGAGAAATATCTTCACTGTACAGCTGAAAGGCACTTGAGATATCTGACTGTCTCTGAGGGGTTCTGATGAAAGCATCTGTTTCCAGTCTAGGCTCTCTTAAAAATAAAGTAGCTCATACAGCGAGAATCTGTCCATGTTTTTCTGTAGAAGTACATCTTGCACATCCATGTACCCAAGTTACTTCACCATGCATACTGCCATAAATACAGAAGTGTCCTGTCACTCTTGTAGTGGGGATATTCTTTGTGTCACCTTTTCTGATGTTTTCCATTTGAGATCTCGCCTACCTCAAGCTATCAGCATGTGCTGTGTGCTACTGAATGCCATTACTTATGCTTTTTCTTTTCAAACCTGTGTCATCTCCAGACTACCCAGGCCTTGTTAGTACTCTCCTAGCAGCAGCAAGGACATCCCAGTACCACAGCCCAACCCTAGAAGTGTGGGAGTGACTGAGTTGGAGCCTTCCTTGCCAATGCAGTGACAAATGGGAACATGCATCCCCATACCCTGAAGGCCTTTCAGCCTTGAGGACACCCACCTTGATGATGCAGAGCATAACATTTGAAGTTGTCTCTCCTTAGTCTACCTAGCTTCATGGGCTTTAGCTCTTAAGACCATGGCAGCTGTTTGACGGCCTTGTTGGTCTTACACCACTTGCGTACATAGCAGCCTGTGTTATCTTCTTCAGCAGTAGCTGAGATTAGTTGGCTGAGCAGTAGGATCTGTGGTTCACCATCAACTGCTGTCATCAGGAGATAGTGCAGGCTGAGTTGGTAATCGTGTGTGATAAGCACTGCCAGTTACTTAAAGGTGACAAACAAGAACAAACAGGGAAAACTTTCTGCTTGGATATGAGGTTTCCCAGTGCCACACAAACTCTTCCCAGCCTGCTGCTTCCTTCTGTACTCATCCTCAGTTAAAAATGCCTTTCTGGTCAGGCCAGCAGTCTGTGTTCACTGGTATTCTGTAGCAATTGAAATAGGAGTTACTTATAGGAAACACGAGCCTAGTTGCATTCTCTGTTCTATTTACCTCCTAATCCTGTGGAATCATAGAATTTTTTAGGTTGGAAAAGATCATTATGAACATTGAGTCCAACCACTAACCTAGCACTGCCAAGTCCATCACTAAACCATATCCCTAAGTGCCATACACTACATTTTGAATACCTTAAGGGATGGCAACTCAACCACTTCCCTGGGCAGCCTGTTCCAGTGCTTGACAACCCTTTCTGTGAAGAAATTTTCTATAATATTTAATCTAAACCTCCTCTGGTACAACTTGAGGTCATTTCCTCTTCTCCTATTGCTTGTTACTTGGGGTAGGAGACCAACATCCACCTAGGCTCCTATAGCCATGAAGTCTCCCTTGAAATTCCTTTTCTTCAGGCCAAACAACCCCCAGTTCCCTCAGCCGCTCCTTATAATCATCCACAAACATTGTATTTAGAGGCATCAGAAGGTGCATTTCTGCCCTTACACTTCAGTATCTGTTTGCACACCTCTTATCTGTGAATTTACTAAACCTCATCTTGAAAGTGCTGGAGCTATCTGGTAGCTATGGAGGCAATGTTTCAGAAGCCCACTCTTCACTCTAGCACAGCAATATTCTTTCTTTCTAACAGATTTCTCGGTGGTGTCAAGAAGTACCTCACAGTTACAGAATTACGAAGTTTTGGTTCAGCATTCAGCTTGTTTACCACCCTTAAGTCAGTTTTTAACCCTCTGACTCTTCTCCTCTCCAGACTAAAGTGTTTCAGCTTTCTCAGTGTCTCCTGATGGAGTACTCCATCTCTTTCATCAATTCAGTTGCCATTCTTTGACTGTTTTGTCTTAAGATGAAGAGGCTGAGTTTGTTCAGTGTTCAGTGTGGGTTCACAAGGCTTTAGACAGAAGATAAATTAGGTCTTCCTTCTTACCCTCAGTACTAGTGCAGTGGGATTTTTGTAGCTAATGTTTCACACTGATGTTCTTCCGAAATCGGTGGTTCTCTGCAAGATCAGTCTGTGTGCAAGGCTTCACCTGAGCTGCCAAGTTGCATGCTTAGAAGGGGCTCTGCAAGGTCCTCTTGTTCCCAACACAGCTCCATGACCATGCACCGGGAAGGTGATCTGGACTGCTCTCATCTGGGGTTTGGGTTTTTTTTTTGGCATTTTTGGCATTTGACATTTAATAGTTGCTCCTACAGCTGAGATGTGGAAGTGCATTTTTATTGTCTATGCTGGTTGACTTGGCTGTATGCACACATAACTTCTGGTTTGTATTGAAACTGATGTTGCCTGATTGAGTGGGCTACTGGGGACAGTGGAAGAGGACAAACTTGGACCCATTCCCAAGCTGAGAGTATCAGTTGGCTTGATATAAGCAGTACAGAGCAATGAGTATTGTTTTCTACTGTTGGTAGATAAAACTGATTTTTCATGGTAGCTTTTTGTCTGTGACCTGATGCCTTGAAGAAGTTGCTTGAGATGCAAATTCCACATGCTTTAGCACTGGCATAGACCTAAAGGCTTTCTCCCTGGAGCAGGTATGCTTGGGCTCTAGGTCATCTACAGAGAAGGGTGAGAATGATCCCATCATTTCTGGGCATCCTGGAGAAGGATAAGGAGCCATCTTCCTCTGCAGGGACGTACACATCATTCTGCCCTGTGTCAGAGTAATGAGGATGGCCCAGGGTCTGATATGGCTCACTGCACCTTGTGAGTTATATGTGCTTTACAGAGAAAAGAGTTTGAAGGGTCTTAGTTTACCAATATTAGTGTCATATCTGTGCCTTGTTGGATTGTGGACAACAGCAAATCTCTAGCAGGTATGCCACTGCTAAATTAAGGTAGGATGACTTGTCCACCTCAATGCTGTGTTCCCATTTAGATATCCTAAGGGTTACGTTAGCCCTATTAGCTTGGGTATTGCACTTGGGGATTGCAGCTGATTATCCCCTTTACCCAAGTCTTTTTCTAAGTAGTCTTACTAATATTCCAGCCTTTTGGGGACAGACAAGTGTATGTAAGATGACAGCAGAAATTTCCAGTTTCTACCCAGAAGTAAAACCAGGTCGTCTGTGGTTTTCCCTTAACTTATGCTCCATTGTGTGAAATTCTTCTTCCCTGCTTTATATCTGTTTGCATTTCAAAAATACTTCTCTTAGGACGTGAAGGCAAAGTATTTGCTCACACAGTTAAATACATCAGTGGCTAAATTTACACCTGATGGAAACTTAATTTTATTAAGCAAAGTAACAACAGAAAATAGTCTCTGCTTATGTCAACAAAACCAAATTCACCCTGCTTTTCAATTAGGTGAGTTTTCATATAATCTTTAAATAGATATGCATATAACATGTTTGCATGTACTCTTCTGCTTACAGAAATGAACTGGGGAAAACCAAACCATGCTGTGGTGTAAGAAGGAAGAATTATTTTAATAGTTGCAGTGTTCAGAAGTATTTGTGAAGTTTTATCAGTGCATGTAGCTGTAAAGTGTTCAGCAAGGAGAAGACAGCTTATAATCTGGAATTGTTAATAAATTTTTTTTGAGGAAGTACATAGGTTTCTTTCGTAGAGTTGTGCGCAGGGAGGAGAGGAAGAAGAGGTTTTTTAGTGTTTTTGTTTGTCATGGTGTTTGCTGTTTGTATGTCAGAGTATTCAGAAACATGATGGCTTCAGTTGAAGTTTTCCATAGACGCACTTCAGGACATCCCAGCTTTTGTTGCGACAGCTGGAGCATATGACATTTTGCCAGTGGAACAACACATAAATGATTTGGAATAGGCTGTGTGAGCAATGCTTGTTTATGTGGATCGTGGGCTGTTGCTGCCTATTTTACAAATTATGAACAGGGAAGAAAAAACCCCAACAAAAAAGTTTTGCAGCAACACCCACAGCTGGCTGTGGCTTATGCAAACCTTGTTCTTAGTGACTTTGTGAACTGTTTTTAAGGGGACCAAATGCATCCCTGTCTTCAGGATACAGGATAGTGTTTGTCTTCTCCACTGGCTGAGGTTGCTCTTATCTATTTTAATCAGCCTGTTCTTTTAAGCAGGCATGATCTCTAGTTGCATAAACACAACCTAGCCACAGGTTGGGGATCTGTAGGCATTACCAGTCGCACCCTTTCTCTGGGTGGAAAGCGTAGTCCCAGAGGAATTAATGCAGTTTGGGTTTTTTGATGCAGGCTGCAATTAGGAAGCCTGTATAGGAACACAGCTTTTTCTATTGTTTTGGAGACCATCTGTGTTTTCCAGCCTTTTAACTGGCATGAAAAGTGGTTTGTAAACTGTAGGAAAGATAATTCCTCCCCCTCAGTGGTCTTGATGTACTGGGTGGTTCAACATGACCTGGTTTTGGGACTGAGCTTCTCAGTGGATGCTCAAGCCTAGACTGTGAATTCTGAGCTTCCTGGCCCAAATTTGTCTGAAGTGGCTAATTATAACCTGGGTCACAGGTGCAGTAATGAGCTGTCATTAACCTGATGATTCGTAAAGGTCAGGTTCTTCACGGGGAAGGAGTAACAGGCAGATGGCAAGTAAGACATTGCCAAAAAAATGAAACAAAAAGCACCAAGAAGGGCCAAAGCCAAACCACCATGTGCTCCTGATGGCAGCCCAGTGAGGCTGCTATCCACAACTCTTTATTGATGAGAAACATGGGGAGTAATGATGCTGTGCTGCTTCTGAAAATATATCCCAGCATGTCAAAGGAAGATCCAGCCTGCAGGTTCTGATGGCTGGTGGTAGTGAGATCCCATCTTGTCTCCGTCCCTGGAACCATTCAGTGTGAGATCGTCCCAGTGCCTTTGCATGGCTGGAGTAGATTGAGTCACTGGCCTCCTGCCTGTGTGAACCTGCTTGTGAATGACTACCTGCTCTCTACCTATGTGTGTCTTCAGCCTCAGTGAAACACAGCGACAGATTGCAGATGAAAATGCCCACCTATGTGGTATAACCACCTAATATGCTGGCAGAGGGAAACAAAGCACTGCTGTGTAACAGGTTGTACAAATTTGATCATGTTGATCGCTGTCAGTCTTGAGACAGGCCTGGAAATACAGGAGATGCAAGGGTGTGAATGAAAGAGCAAGGAGAGGAGGAGGTTTTAGGTGAGGAACCCATGGTTTGCATAGAAACTGGGGAAATATGTCACAGAAACAAAAGTTAATTTTTAGCTAGAAAACATAAACTGGTGGAATTTGAGATGGCTTTTGAAAAGAAGAATTGCTGCAAATACAGAAGCTGTGTGGAAAAGTTCCAAAGAGGCGTGAAAACAAATGGCTTCTCCACACTGATAGATGTCCAGTTATAATTTATAAATTGGTAAATTATTTCTGTTTCTTTTAGAAATGAGTAAAGTTGTGGAAAGCTCATTAAATATGGGGAGTGCTTAGGAAGGGAGGTAATTAGTTCTGTAGTTTCTCCATCATACTTATTGATCAAAAGGAGCCTGACCAGCAGGTTGAGGGAGGTGATCCTGCTCCTCTACTCTGCTCTTGTGAGACCTCACTTGGAGTATTGTGTGCAGTTCTGGTGTCCTC
>JANRGW010033584.1:23885-75554 GCA_024733675.1 Psilopsiagon aymara
TTCATTAGGGACTGTAGTGATAGGACAAGGAGTAATGGGTTCAAACTTAAACAGGGGAAGTTTAGATTGGATATGAGAAGAAATTCTTTAGTGTAAGGGTGGTGAGGCACTGGAATGGGTTTCCCAGGGAAGTTGAGAATGCTCCATCGCTGGTGATGTTCAAGGCGAGGTTGGACAGAGCCTTGGGTGGCATGGTTTAGTGTGAGGTGTCCTTGCCCATGGCAGAGAGGTTTGAACTAGATGATCTTCATGTCCTTTCCAACCCTAACTATTCTATGATTCTATGTATGTTGATGTCGAGATGGCACACATTACCAATGGTCTTTTCTGTATGCAGACAGTGTAGCAAGATCTCCCTAATGTATTTTCTAGAGGAACCGCAGGAGAGAGAACTATATATCTGTCTATATTGCTACAGTCTGCCCAATACAGTGGGCACTCTCTCTATTTGCTGCGGCATCCCACTTGGTTCCCTTCCTGAGGAGCAAAAGATGAAGGGAACGTTTGAAAGCATCTGTATTGCCTGATAAATGAGTGATAATGAAATTGCATGGCAATTCACTATTTCAAACAGTAATCTTTTCAATCATACAACTCCCTGTCAAATAAAGCTTGCTGCAGCTGGTGTTATGTTATCAAAGCTGCTGCTTCATTAGAAAAATCTATGTGCAGGATATCTACACGGATGGCTGAAGACTTTTGAACTGAAGCCTGAAGTATTCTCAAGACAGGTTGGCAGTTGTAGGCTGTGGATAGTGCAAGTGTAATTTGAAGCTGTGCACATGTGCAGAATGTCAAAAGCATTTGATTTCCCAAAATGTGTTTACTTCTACTGGATGAGAATATTTTTCTTGACTCATTTTGAAAGGTTTTTAATGGTTTTGTTCTAGTACTGCAATTATCAGCTTGTGATACAGAATCTCTTTTGCTTTATTACTGTGGGAGAAGTCAGTGCTCTAAAGAGTTTTCCTGGCAGGCATTGCAATATACACCATACAACACAGAGGCATGGGTAATGCAACAAACTTGATAATTAATTATTTGGAAGTTGTAAGATGAAATTGAGCTGTCAGTGACAGGAAATGGCTAAACCACACCTCTCCTTCTAGTGAATGGTATTGCCATGGATCTTAAGTGCAATGTGCCATGGATATTTTGAATCTTGGATTTATCTTGTCATGGTTGTATTATCTCAGCTATGGAAAGCCTGGAGGTTCCAGTGCTCCCTTTACCTAAAAGGTAAACCAAAATCATCTTCATCTGTAGCATTTCACATTGCTCTGCTTTTATTTCAGAACGGAAGAGGTGGCAGCAGCTCAGCAACCTGCAAAGCCACAGGTGCAAGCCAACGGAACAGGTAATCTTGGTCAGATCTCTTCTAGCAGTTTGATTCAGTTGGGGGTTTTGCCCCTTTCTTTTGAGCCTTAGAAGATCAAACCTTGCTGAAAAATGTGCTGGGTCCTTTAGCAGGCGTCTGAAGAAGCCAGATGTGAAAGACTGTTTTAGTAGCTTCTTATCTCAATGTATGTGATTGTGCATTTACTTTTTGTACTTTGCACACCTGATTAAGAAGTTTATTCTGTATTGTAAAGCCTTTAGGAATCTAATGGAACCTGTTGCCTGATTTCATCATTCTTGCATGCCTTGCTGATCCTTCAGGTACTGGAAAACAGGTGTAATACATAGAAAAAATGTTCTATTTTGTTCTCAACTGTAAAAGCTCTTTTATGCTATTAACTGTATTGCCGCTTCCTATTTCTGGAAGACAAGACATTCTGGAAAAGGAATAAGCTTAAGAGTTACTATTTTTTTGGACACCTACACTGTCATCTACATTTCTTAAGCTGCTGCTTATTGCAAATTCAGTAATACAGTGATTTCTGAAACAACTGAGGCAACAGGTCTCAGTCTTCCGGTACACTTGAGCTTTCCTCCCCACACCTATTCATGGAGCTTTTAAATCTCCAGATTAAATTTTGAGTTGCTCCTCCTGAATTCCCATGACATCAGTACTTTGTGTTGTGAACTACAACCTGCCATTTTTTTCTGTCTTGTACACTCAATTTCTTCCTTGGTACATTTGTAAGTATTAGCATGTGGGAAGCTACATCATAGATTTTTAGTTGCAAATGGAAGTGTTGTCTCAGCTGTAAACTCTCACTAATATATCACCTTGATATTCTAGATATCACTGCAATAGTTTGATTCTGTTTTCTGAGCACCGGTTCTTTTCCCCCACAGCCATAAAAGCCTCATTTTGGCTGTTACAGTTGGCTGATTAATCTATATGCCTCTGTTTAATCATATCTTAAACTTACTGAGTTCTGTGCAAACTTTGATCCTTGAATAGTTTTGACCAGTGTCCTCCTCCTGATATTGCTGTATTGACTCAAGTTGCCAAAAAATAAGCTCTCTGTTCCCTCTAGACAATGATTTTCTGAGTTACTGTTTAAAGTTTTGTGCTCCTTTGTGCTGCCTTAAGGCTTTTACCCTTGTATCTATATACTTACGTTGTGGGTTTTCACTGAAACTAGCATACATAAAATGTGGATCAGTTCATTGCTTTGCCATATAAGACTTTCCAGGCAGTGTCATGATGATATATTCCATATATAGCAAGTGGCATATACATTAACTAGAGATGCATATATATCTCAGTGTGTGCACACATACACAATCTTTACAGCCTATAAATGGTAGGAAAGTGGTAATAAAAAGGTATTTTATAGAATCTTGCTTAAGTTTCCGCTTCCCTTTCCTGTCAAGTTCATGCGGCTGGAGGGTGGGTGCCCTGCTCTCTGCTCAGGAAAGTTTTGCTTTACATCACTTTCCTCGAGGTAACCCTTCATCACAATAGGAGTGCTGACATTTATGTCAGTCTTTTGTTTATTGCAACCTTTTAACCAGAAACTTTTTTTGCACTATTTGCTAAAACTTCTCATTTGTGGGGATGTTTGAGAAAACTCAGTACTTCTGGTAATGCGATGCCTCCATGTGCTGTGCTTAGTGCAAAGCAGGACTCACATTTAGTCATATTTTACCAGCTTTGTGCAGTCAGGGTTCCTGTGCAGTGGCAGAAATAAATTGCACAGTGGGTTTCCATGAAGAGTGTTGGTGAAGGACAGGAAAGCTGTACGAAGTCTACTTCCCAATAAAGCATGATGTGTGGGAATAGGGGCAAGCTTTGGATGAAGATGTCCTCTAGTATTATTCTGATACTTAGTGCTTCTTCCTTACAGATAAGCGTAGTCACACAGTTTGTTCGAGACTCCAGAAGTGGTTTTGTGACAAATTTGGGGAGTATGTTGAGGACTTCAGATTTCAGCCAGAAGAGAATACAGTGGAAACAGAAGAGCCTCTTAGTGCTAGAAGGTAAATCTTTAATGTGATTGTGAGAAATTATTGTCTTCTTTACAAGTTGCTTTTTTTACCTCTCTTTTTTTGTTATGCAGTCCTTTATGTGGTTTGAACATGGCAATAAAACTGAAAGTTTAGAACCATCTCAGGAGGTGTGTGGATGCTTTGGCCACACTATGAAATTTAGAGTTCATTTGCTGTCTGAGGTAGGGTAACAGTTATATTATTTCTCAGATTCTGTCTCATGACTCTCAAACTGTGGACAAAGCCTTAGTTAGGCTGAAGAGCTTTTACATTTCAATTTTTGGTCTGGTGCAAGGTAGGCTGTGTTAGTTACTAAAAGCACATTTTGTAACGGGCAAGAATGAAACTTTATGCACAAACATCTAATTTTTAACTGTAAGCAGTATTTCAGTATACCAAATGTACACAACTGTCCACTACTTGCCTATTTAACAAATTGCTTTTATCCGTTATTTTTCAGGTTGACTGAAAATATGAGAAGGTTAAGTAAGTACTTGGCAATATTTTATTTTCTGGAAGTGAAAATAGTTGTTAGTAACCCTATTGGGAAGATTGCTGTATTTTAAAATACAGTGTTCTTAAATACTTCCGCCAATTCATAAGCAGAAATGATTCTGAAACCTGATACAGTGTTTGGAGTACAAAGTAACTTAGAGGAGCGGTGGTAGAAGCTTGCCTTTAATCTTGAATTACGTAGGGTATCTCAAAACTAAAAATGTAAGGTTAATTAAAATGTAGCAAATGAGGATGGGATACTTTTCCAGTGGCAAGAATAATAGTGTGCATATGCTTATGCCCTGGCTGGTTGTAGTTCACTTGCTAGTCTATGAGCTTATGCTTTTAAAGATGAAGGGATTGCATGATGCATACCATGAATGTGTCTTGCATTTCTGTCTCTTGGATAGCTGATAAATTATTTTGGAAAGTGGAGGATGCAAGATGGCAGGTTAAACAAAGTGGTTAAGCCTTCCAGAAATTCTGTTCAGCAAAGAATTCTAGCCTGAAAAAACAATCTGTGGCTGATTTGTGCTACAAGTTGTTAAGTTAATGTAGGGGGGAGGGTGAAGTTGAAATAAGGGTCTGTAATCTCCCTGTAAGGCCAGTTTTGTTCTCCTTATTCCAATACTGGTATTCCTTCTACTTTCATTTGCAGTAAAACATCTGACCTGTTTTCTGTGGTGCACATGCATTGCCTTAATAGCTTTATAAAGAGCACTATTAAGCTTAGCTCCTTGAGTGATTCTTAACTTCCTCTGGGTGAGCTGAAAAATCTAGATCCCTAATCTCCAGGAACAACCACCCTGAGTTCTCAAGAACTTTGTTGTCACCAGCAGTTTCCAAGTGTTGATTGGGACCTTCCCCAGGTTCAGTTTAGGGTGGTGGAGCAGAGCAGGTGGAAGCAGGGCTTGAGTCTGTAACCTCCTCCTGTGCTTTGGGCATGCCCCTTCCACTTACTTCATCTGCTGCTTTGGTTGTGCTGATGATGCTCAAGGAAATCCAGTCCTAGTTGTTTAATTACTTCCTATAGGAAGTGTATTGAGGGTAGCTGAATTTCAAGCCAAACAAATTAGGACAGCAAGTCACAGGCTGTCTCGAGGAAAGCTTTCTGGAGCTGTGACCTGTACTGCAAATGAGGGTAGGTGCTTCTGGGGACCCCTGTGCAAGAGGAGTCATCACTCTTCTCAGCAGGGAAGGCAAAACCAATGTATTCCAGCAGAGAAAGCAAAGGTCTTCATGCAGCACTCCTCTCCTGTTTTCATGTGCCCCCTAGCCAGTTTGCCCAAGTTGTAAAAGAGCTTAGAGGGATAGAGTAAAGGAAGGACAGGTGGTTCTTGGGGAGCTGAGGAATAGCTCCTCTTGCTGTCACTGGCTGGTTGTGTGCATCTGTGTGTGGGAGTGACGCCTCTCCCATGCAGTGACGGTGAGAGCAAAGGTTTCTTGGGTTTCATTTTTCTTAATTTGGGTAAGCCTTTTTATCATTACATATCTTGAATATTCCGATTAATTTTCTAAGTTGGCTGTTTGTCATTTACAAGTGATTTAACTTCTGCCAGCTAATTCTAACAGTTATGGTTTTCTCCACTTCTGTTTAGAGAGAGGTGCCAAACCTGTTACTAATTTTGTGAAGAATCTTTCTGCCTTATCAGACTGGTATTCTATCTACACTTCTGCTATTGCCTTTATTGTAAGTTATCCTGTTTCTCCAGGAGTAGTAAGAACTTCTTATATGTATCATTTACTGAAATTCATTCAAACTGCCGTATCTGTAGCGGTTGTGCTACAGTTTAAAGTCAAATCAAGTAGTGTAATTTCATTCATGTACAAAATACCAGCAGTTGTGATTTCAGTTATGTTTCAAAGATGCTTAAATTGTGGATTTGGGGTTTATTGTAGCATGGTTTTGTAACTGTAAAAATAACTTAGAATCATCATGGCATTGTTCTCTCATTTCTTATTTCCTGTCTCCCGGTCCTGTAATTTGGTGGTTACTTCTGCCTTTGCCAAATCTCTTGCTATCTAGGGCTGAAATGCTGATAGTGGCTATGTTTTATAAGAAGCTGTCATTTTCCATCAGTGCTCTTTGCCATTTGTTAGGATCATACTAATAACAGCCAAAATGTCTTGACTGGAGGATCATTTAATGTGAAAGCATCAGGTCTGTGAGCTAAGTTCAAGCATTCCCATGCTGTTTAAGGAGGTTTGTGGGCCACAGTGATGTAACTATTTAGTGGGCATTTAAACTTGCTTTTATTCTAACTGTTAATTAATGTTCTAAATTATTTTGGTCATGGTGTATATGAAACATTTTGATACCAAAGGAATTACCAGTAGTCATAGCTGAATGAATCTGTCTGGTAAAAATGACATACACCTTTTTATTAAATGATCCCTCCGTATAAGTTACAGAGCCTTATTTAATGCTACTTTGCACTGCGCAGCTGAAGGAATATTGAGGAGGAGACTTCCCCCTTCTGGTGCCGTGTGCCTGTCCCTTCTCCTAATCTACTGGGTTTTCTCACCTCTCCTAACAAACCTGCTCTTCAGATAAAATCTGAAAGAAGGAGCTTCAGCTGTGGTTCAGAAAGTTCTGGGGTGTTGGAGTCAGGGCAATGCTTCATATTGGGGTTATTAGTAAAAACAGTCTGAGCAGGGAGGCTGTTGTCTCTCTATTTTCAGAAGCCGGGAAGGGAACAGAATGCCTTTTGGGACACTTTATGTTTGTACTTGTTAGATAAAATAAAGCCTATTTTCCTGCAGTCTTTCTAAGCTTGGTAAAAAGTTTGGGATGTAATTGACCTGAAATAATAGAGTGTTTATCCTGTTGCCCTGTGTGGAGCTAACTGCCATAACCCTGCTTCTATTCCGTTGCTTAAGCTGCCATAGGTCAGGTTAGACCATATTGTGGTTACATAGCAGGCTCACAGACTTTAAGGTTTACTTTTTTTTCCCTTACTGCTTCATGTATTTGTAGTGTTGGAGGTACTCAGTACTTCTCTCAAGCAGCTGAGAGCTAGTTAAGTGTCATCTCTGGAGATTTGGGGTTTGACTTTACACAAATGCAGTGCTGTTGTCAGTCATGGGGTGGCTAAAATGTGTTAATTTTTTGTGATTTAATTGCGTGATTCTGAACCCAGGAGTACATTGGGGAATGGTATTTCATGCAGCTCACTGTGCACCAGTTTGTAATCTGTTTCTTTTTGTTCTTTTTTTTTTGTATCTTAATCTGCAGATTTACATGAATGCTGTATGGCATGGCTGGGCCATTCCTATGTTCTTATTTTTAGCAATTTTGAGGTTGTCCCTAAATTACCTCATAGCCAGGTATTTACTTAAGTACTAGATTATTGTCTGTAATGCTTTGCTTGATTAATGCATTGTTCCTCCATTGAATTGTGAACTGGTAGCTTTTCTAATGTGAGTTAAGTCTAACAAAGTAAAATTCAGGCTGTAATATCCTTAATTTTATTGCTCAATTGCTGTAATTTTGGACTTCTATATGGAATTATTTTCGTATCCTCTGACTTGGGTCATCATAAATGATGCTACATATTCTAAAACAAATCCCTCAGGATGCTAAAACTCTAAAATAACAGTCTGCAGCGTTCAGAACAGTTGGAGAATACCACCTAAATTATTCAAGCTTGCTGCTTTGCCACGGAGAGAATTTTCAGCTAGCCCTAAAATAGCAGTTTTGCCTTCTTCAGTAGATCTTGCCATACTTTATTTAAAGCATCTTCCATTTGTAAATTCAGCCTCTATTAAACATTAAGACTTTCTTTTAATATGTATGTTTTCTGTACTGAGAGGATCTTTTTAAAATGCTATTTAGGCTGATGGTGGTTTTCCCCGTAATGGTGAAGAGGACCTTAATGTGCATGTTTTAAATAACTTGCTAACTTCTTAGTTGATACTTACACTATGACACGCTATTCTCTGAAAATTGCTGGTAGCAAATAGATCCTGAATAAGTTTTTTTTTACAAGAAAAGAAAAAATATTAATAATTAATTACTGTCAGCACCTCATTCACTTTTGTTGTAATACCCATGAGTGGTGAATCTGTGTAGTGTACCTGGCTAATTCTTTTCTTTAATGTATACGGCTTTAAAGCTGTCTGTGGTTGGCCAGTTGTCCTTTGGTTATGTTGTTGTTTCTTCATTAATTTTGGGATTATTTCCTTACTTTTTTTAAGTCATAAGTGCTTATTGTGGAGAACTACTTTTTAACCTCTTACAAATAATCCGTGTTGGCAGGTGGAGAAGAAGTACTTGCTTTCTTTAACTATTTCCGTAACTTCTAGGGGTTGGAGAATACAGTGGAGCATTGTGCCTGAAGTTTCTGAACCCGTGGTAGGTGTTTTGTCAGCTTGTCCTACTTGTCTGTGTTAAAAGCCGCACCTTTAAAACCTTCCTCTGTGATTATGTGGGTAACTATGAAAGGAAGGAAGAGGGAGGTGCAAATGAAAACACTGTATTCTTTTTCTTTCTCTTGTAATTTAGGAATCTTAACTAACAGTACTCTGTTAGGTTTGAGTGTTTCACCCTGAACTTCAGTCACATTTCTGGAATCAATGTTAATATGCCAACCTGGGACAAGTTAGATCCTGTGGGATCTTCAGGAAGCCTAGCATGCTCTTTTCTTTGTAATGTTTTGAAATTAACGTTTGCATACCCTACTTTAAGCAGGACGGGTTTTAAGTGTTAACATAAGATGGAGCTCTTTAAATTTCAAACCTTCTACTAAGGCCTTGCTTCCAGGATAATTTTGTTACTCTTAAAAGGCTAATAACTTAATAAGGAAGTCTAGATGTAGAGCTTCTAACAATAATGATATTTCTGTGCTAGTTTAATCATAGTATCATAGAATCGCTTAGGTTGGAAAAGACCTTTAAGATCATCAATTCCAGCTGTTAACCTAACACCTTCAAGGCCATCACTAAACAATGGCCCTAAGTGCCACATCTACACACTTTTTAAATACCTTCAGGGGTTGCAAATCACCCACTTCCCTGGGCAGCTTCCAATGCTTGATGACCCTTTCTATGAAGTTTTCCCTAATATTCAATCTAAACCTCACCTGGTGCAACTTGAAGCCATTTCCTCTTGTCCTGTCACTTGTTACTTGAGGAAGAGACCCACCCTCCACCTTGCTACAATCTTATTTTAGGTAGTTATAGAGAGCATAGGGTCCCTTCTCTTTTCCAGACTAAAAAACCCCAGTTCCCTCAGCCCTTCCTCATCACACCTGTGCTCCAGGCTGTTTGCCAGCTTCGTTGCTCTTCTCTGGACCTCAGTGTCTGTCCTCTAGTGAGGAGCCCAGAACTGAGCACAGGATTGAAGGTGTGGCTTCCCCAGTGCCTAGTACAGGGGGATGATCACTGCTCTGGTCCTGCTGGCCACACTATTGCTGATAAAAACCATGTTGCCCACCTGGGCACAGGCTGGCTCGTGTTTATGTGGCTGTTGACTAGCACCTGCAGGTCCTTTTCTGCTGAGCAGCTTTCTAGTCACTCTTCCCCAATCCTGTTGCGTTGCATGGGGTTGTTGTGGCCTTGTTGAACCTCATACAACCGGCCTCTGGCCATTGATCCAGCTTGTCCAGATCCCTCCCTAGAGCCTTCCTGTCCACCAGCAGATGAACACCCAACTCAGTGTCCTCTGCAAACATACTGAGGGTGCAGGCGATCCCCTCATCCAGATCACTGACACAGATACTAAACAGAACTAACCCCAGTACTGATCCCTGGGGAACACCTCTTGCGACCATCCACTACCATTCACCACCACGCTGGGCTTTGTTCACCCAGCGACAAATATGACTGTCCAAGCCATGAGCAGCTGTTTTCTCCAGGGAAGTGCTGTGAGAAATGGTGTCAAAGGCTTTCCCCAAGTCTAGGTTGGCAGCATCCATAGCCTTTCCTCATCTCTTAAGCAGGTCATCTTGTCACAGAAGAAGATGAGGTTAGTCAAGCAGGACCTGCCTTTCATAAACCCATGCTGGCTGGGCCTGATCACCTGGTTATCCTTGAGTGTGATGGAACTCAAGAGAATCTATAGCCTTCTCTGGTCATGCTAATGGGCCTATAAGTCTGTGGTCATAGACTGAATGCCATTGTAATGGTGCTGCTTGAAAGACTTACTGTGTCTCACAGCTTTCTATTAATATGTTTGCATGTACCATGGAGGAAAAGCATTGAGAACTAAAGGTAACAGCAATGAAAGACATAAACAGTAGATTTGAAACGAGAGACTGTTTAAAGTGAGACGACTATTGCCAAGAACATTGAGGGGTTTCTCTTCATGAGGAGTTTTGTAAAACATCGGTTTCAGCTGAGCTTAAAATTAATGGATTCTCTCTCTCTTGCCCTAGGAACCCCCAAAAGAGGACCTGACCGTGTCTGAAAAGTTTCAGCTTGTTCTAGATGTGGCTCAGAAGGCGCAGGTACTGTGCTGCTCTCGGACCTGTCCAACTGGTTCCCTAGAAACAAGGAGGTTCATAGTCCAAGTCAGGATGTTGCTGGTACCATATGAAAACACTCAAAGAAGTAATACTTCTCTTGACTACAAGCAGTAGAGGCCTCGGAAAGATTCCTTGAGCTTCTAAAATGGCACAATGCTTCAGACAACTGGTTGAGGTTCTGTGGTCACAACTCTGAGTGAGGTCTGGTGGGGAACAGAAGCAGCTTCTTCTGGCAGTGTTCCCCCTAATATATGTATATGAGCTCCTGGTAATGTAGATGAGGTGGCAAATCTTACCAGTTTACTGGAGTGTAGATCCATGTCCCAAATCTGCTAGTCACAAAACTGGTGTAGGACACCCTCGTCCTTCAAGGTTTAGCTGAAGGCTGTTGTCTGTTTAGCTATGTTAATTCAACAGTTTGAACAGCATCTCTGAAATAGCCTGTTTCAAACACCAGCATGCTCCCCTTAGCTCTGAAATCTGTTTGTTGTGGGAGAGGTGAAGGGAGGTTTTCTTCTAGCTCCATCACTTTGATGAGCTACCCTAGCAGCTGGGTGACCCCACCCTCTGGTTGAACTACAGCCTTGCGCTATGTCTAACAATGTGCTGCTGCTGAAAGTAGCTTACCTTTCTCTTGCCAGCTGTATGTGCTCATCTCCTTCCTTCTGCTGGTGGCGGTGCATGTGTTTATAGGAGCATCTTTGGAAGTTTATTGGGAAGGTAAACTTTACAGGTGCTCTGACAGCAAGGGTTGATCAGAGAAGATGTCTGAATAACACCCTTAATCCTCAGCAGGGCTCAGTTTGCATCAAAAGTTGTTGGAATTACATGGAATATAGTGACTCCAAGGGTATATTATAAAAACCTGATAGCGGTGGGTTTCTAGAGAAGCTAACAGTCCAACATTTGATGAACTCAATAACCACTTCCTCGAATTTCAGCACTCAAAGTATGGCGAAGAAATTTCCCATTGTGTTGCCTCAGGGCAAAAGTTCTTAACTTTAAGATTGACAGCTTAATATAAAATACTTGCAGTGTTGTAAACACTTTGCAGTCATGACAGTGGGGTCAGGTAGCTGCTTCTGAAAATCTGTCTTGAGTTACAGAACAAATTAGTAAGTGCGATTGAAGTCGTTGTGTATGGCTGTTCTGTAGTTGCTTAATTGTGAAGTATATAAATGGCTAAAAATTAGGTTAAACAATCACCTCTGGGAATTGGTTATTACCAGCAGAGTAAGACAAGTGTTGGTTTCTATTATGTAGACCAAAAAAACCCAAGATAATGCAGGACTTTGTTTTAATTCTCTTGCTTCTTATGCAGAACCTTTTTGGCAAGATGGCAGACATACTGGAAAAAATTAAAAAGTAAGTTATCTGACATGAGTCTTTTTTCCCTCTTACTCCAGGACTTGACCAGCGTCTGAAACATTAGTGATAAAATTGTATTTCTTTTTTTGTTTTCAGCTTGTTCATGTGGGTCCAGCCAGAAATAACACAGAAACTCTACATTACTCTGTGGGCGGCTTTTATTGCATCCTGCTTTTTGCCCTACAGGATTATTGGGCTCGCAATGGGTAAACACAATAAATAATTGACCTGCTATAGTCTGGACGTAATGCGTTAAAACTTACCATGATCCTTAGAGGGAGAATCTTAGAGTTTAAGAAAGAAAACCTTACATTAATAAATAATGCAGTGTTTGAAAGTATTTTCCTTGTGCTTGGCATTGTTTGTCATGTGCATTTTGAAAACCATCTCAGGATATATAGCATGATAGAAAAAGACTGGATAATGCATTTGCTCCTTGAAGAGGGGAAGTTCATGATGAGATGTTAGCAGAGCTCTTTAGTCTGTCAGCTATAAGACTTCTGGGAGGTCCTATATTTTGGTTTCTTTTTTTCACTCTTGCATCCTTGAAAATTAAATATGTGGAACCACATAGAAGACACAAAGATGACAGGGTGGGGGGAAAAGAAAGAAAGACTTGGTGGGACTAGCTGTAGCATTTGGATGATGGTCTGACAAAAACGAGCAGATGACTGAGGGTGAAATTACATGTACTTAAAGTCTCAACTGGGAATTGGGAAAAGAGGATTCTCAGTACAGCGTGAGACTGATTTCTAAGATACAAAGCACATCCTGTGAAGATACAAAGCAGATTCTAAGAATTATATTTTTTCCCCTTATATAATTAAATGATTATTGCTTTTAATGGGAATGAACTTCAAATTGTGTTAGCTTGAGCGTAAACGTAGGTCTGCTTGACATGGCAATTGAATTAGATATGTGAGGTATTATTATTTTACTCTGGCTCTTAGAAGGAGACCTGAATTGCATTCAGTAAAGTCTTGAAAGAGTATTTCAGGCTCTTTCTAATCTGGAACAATGCAAAGAAATAACTTGTATAATAATATCAGAGTCTATATGGGACTGGAAGATAGAGTTTAATGTAGTACATGAGAGCCCTCTGTTGCTATTTAAATTCTTGCAAGGAGCTGCAGAGGTGGATGCTCTGCTGTGTTTTCTGGTTTGGAAATGTGTCATGGTTTTGGAGGGCTTCTGGTAATAACGAATGTGTGTTTGAATTATTTTGAAGTTCTGCATAATAAGAATCTATGTAAGTGTTTTGAAATAACTGAGGATTAGGAGAAAAATAGAAGTATTCAAGTCAAGAGAATGGTTTAGCACTATGAATGAAGATTCAGAACTTTGTTTTACTCATGTACTTGTTAAAACATGATCAAAGCAGTGATGTTCTTAGTGCCCCTTCAACATGTGTACTGAAGTGATTCTTGTTTTTTTTTCTTTGTAGGACTGTATGCTGGAATCAAGTTTTTCCTCATTGATTTTATCTTCAAACGATGCCCCAGACTAAGAGCTAAGTATGATACTCCTTATATCATCTGGACAAGTCTCCCAACAGATCCTCAGCTCAAAGAAAGATCTAATGCTACAGTATCAAGACGGGTAAGGGTAATAAATCTTTCTGTCCCTCAGTTCGCAACAACTGAAAATCAGACTCCTTTCTCCCTTTACCTTTTCCCTGGTGACTAGAGCACATTAGAGGGAAGGTTGGTTGAATTCCAGCATTCAGTGTTCTATATTTTTATTGTTTGCAAGATCCACAGATTTTTAATATGGATGCCATTTCTTGCATGAAAGGAAGCTATTCTTAAAGGGCATATATAAATATATGTATGCTGCAAATCATATCAAGCTAAACACAAATACAGCACCATCCATAGTAATGCCAATTTTTCTGACATACATTCTGTGTGATTTTACTGTCAAAATTTAGTCTTTCTGTATTCCCCTACTTTGTTCTCAGACATTCTTTTTCAGCGGAAATCCGGCTACTTGTGTAGATGGAAGAACAGTTAGGTAAAAAAATGTATTAAAAAGGCTTGACTATAATATGTGGTTTCGTAATGGGATAAGTGTTAAAAGAGGTTATAAACTAGTTTACAGATTTAGGTATTATGTCTTAGCGTTATTTCTATTAGGTGACCTTTTAGCATAGTGGCAGTAATGACTTTCCTCCATGTTGGTACTCAAACCAGTGAATTTTTCTTTTGTTCACATCTCATGGTTAAATCAAAGTGTCATTTTGTGCATCTTTGTAAATTGTTTTGGGAGCTGATGTGGTAACTGGAAAGCAAGTCATGCTCTTCCATATCCCTGAATTTGTCAATGTTTGTGAGTTTAAAAATAAAAATAGTTGTAGTGAAACTTTGGTCTAATCCCATTTTAGCATTTCCTTAATGCCTGTAATCACACCATCTAATTACGTTCATGGAGTATCTGAGTGCTCTCATAAGCTCCCTGACTGAAATGTGCAGCGCTTAGCAATAATTCAGTCTGGCTACACAACTGGGGAGCAAAAGGGATAAACATATGATCCCTTGATTGTTAAGCTGTTGAAAAGAAGAAATACGGGGTTCAGGGGGTGATGGAGCAGGTGGTAGTAAAACAACTGCAACATAATCTGAGTATTTCAGAAGCAAGTAGAATAGAAAGACAGTCTCTGACAGAAAGTGAGGCTTTTGCTCCTGTTTTCTGAGGGAGGAGGAAGGTGAATGAGCACTTGGACAGAGCTGTCCATAGCCTATATTTCTCTTGCTTGTTTTCTGTTTCCAGATGTCCTTGAAAATAGTAACTTGGTTTCAGTAATTTTTGACAAACTCTCTTATCCCTTGAGAGATTTCAGGGAACCTTGGAGTATAAAAAAACAGAGTTTTGTACAAAAAGTTAAAAACCAAATAGGTTTTTCAGTTTTTCATAGAAAAGGCAGGGCCCAAAAGCATGTCGTGCCAGCATATGTGCTTTGGTTTCTTGTCATGAAACAGCATACAGGATACCATACACCTCGATACAATGCAGTATTCATTACCTATACCGTGGCTCTGACCTCCTGTCCTTGGAGAATAATACTGACAGCAGTATCTGATGGGTAAAGGTTGTATGTTGAAAGCTGATGACAGATCAAGTGAACAGGAATATCTCCAGGTATTCCTATCTCAAAGTTGTTGGTGACATTTTTCAACAGTCAGGATGCTTCCAGCATTACAAATCCAAACACTTCCAGTTAGATTTAAGGCTTAACAAAATCAGATGCAGTATGTTTCTTTTAGTAATCAGCCATAGGTTGTCTCAGGCCTAGGTGGTCATGGATAATTAGCTGCTTCTTTTAAGGGTGAAGGAAACGTTTGCCTGTGTTAGGGAGGACTAGAGCAAGGGCAGAACTTTCTCATATTTTCAGCCACTGAATGGGATATGGTACTGAAGTTTAAACCTTTTTTAATCTTTATATAATGGGTAGGTAGGAAGCAGTTTAGCAGAGAGCAGAAATAAACCTCATTCCAGTGCAAAAATCATTAGACCTCTTGCCCTAATCTTTTTATATTTTGGTCCACAGAGCTTCACCTGGTTAAATGCATATTGAGCCAAATAACTTGTGCAAGAAAGCCGTAAAAAGATTTGCTTGATCTTTACTAGCACACAGACTATTGGAGAAACTATTACTTTCCTTCGTTCCAGGGGCTCAGTCATTGCTGAGGGCTCTGCTGAAGGGCAGAAACTGAAGCAGTAGTACAGTAATCACCAACCATTTGCTTTCCATGTCAACTTTTTTTGTTCTTTTACATTAAGGCATCATTGTATCATGGTTACCCTAAAAACTGGATGGTAAATACCTCTGCTGTGCCTGTTTTGTCATCCTGGTTTCTAGTCAGCAATTGCAGTGAGCATTTTTTCATCAGCTTTGCATTTCTTTTGTTAGCACAAAGTCCTGCAAAGCGTGGAGTGCTGCCAGCTTACATGCAAAAAAAAAAAAGCAGTGGAGACCGACTGGCCTCCAATGGCATCAGGCCTTTACAGCAGAAGGGCTTTGTCCCAAGCTTGCATGTTGTCAGTTTGCCAGTTGTTTAACTGCATGTGTATGGTAAGACTAAGAGTGGAGCTGTTTATGCTTCAATGACAAAAGCCAGCCTTTGGAATCATGTGGTGCCCTACCAAGAGGAAAAAGCTAATGTAGGCAAGCTTCTCAAAAGAAACTACCTGCCATCCTTCCAGAAGCAAAGCTTGTTTGCCAGAGCAGTCTCTAGTGGTTCAGGAGCTCTGTTGAAAAGTAGACTTTACTCAAATGCTTTGATTTGAGAACTCCATGCTACCTTCCCCCAAAACACTGACAGCCATTCTGATTTTATTTCACATGTCAACACTCTCAAGGTTTGGTGCAACTTCAAAGCAAAGGATAGATCAATGGCTCTAACACAACCTGAATAAATTGAACTGGTGTGCTCTAACCACTGATAACTCTTCTTTTTTTAATTGCATTCACTGTGTGTAGTCTCTTGGTTTCTGAGCAAGATCTTGCAGTTCATGTTTTATTCTATGTATTTATGCTGTTAAATAGACTTCACTTTTTTTTCTTTTTTCACTGTCACATTTGTGTTGTTTGTTTCTTTTCCTGCTAGCTGTCAGGGCATGAAAAGGTATGGATCATAGTGTGGAAAACTTCCTATCAATTTCAGCCTTTGTATTCATAATGAACTTAACGCAGTTCTGTGTGGCTTTCCCTTTGTTTGATCTTTTTTTCTTTTTGAACTTACTTTGTGCAATAATATTTTGTGCTTGTTCTGTCTCCTGAAGACAAACCAAGTATTGATAATATATTAACTGTTAGTAGTCCCACTAGTAGAATAACTGGATCTGTATGCAGTGACCTAGCTGTATCTAATCAGATATTCCCTTTCGTGTTGAACAATGGTAGTTTAAGGTAGGTGCATTTAGCATCATGTGCTTTCTCCCCTGCAAAGGCATCCATTGAAGGGCAGCACTTTAAAAGGCTGTGTTCAGATAGCACATTTGAGTTTTGTGCTATAGCAGTAGTATAGTCCAAAGTTTAATTTATTGAAGTAGTTGGTGACACAATTGTTGCAATTCAACATCAATTGCTCTGTGTATTTTAGGAAGTGTAGTTAGCCAAGTTATTTTTAAGAGCACAGCTTAAATGTTGCTTTTCAAAGTTTGGAATCATTTGTTTTTCTGCAGCTTCAAACAGCAGCTTCCAGAAGTTACGTGGGCTCAAGTGCCCCAACCGGAATAAGCAAAGATGAAGACACAAGTCGTTTCCATACCACCAAGAGGGGGAATTTCCATGAAGTTTTTAACCTGTCAGAAAATGAGCGTCCTTTGGCAGGTATTACACAGCAGGAGGGCTGCATTAGTAGAGCATTTTCTAACAGGCCAGGTTGAATTCCCTTGCTGTGCACTGTACAGGTATAAGCTTTAGATTAAAAAGGCTTGCTCTAGATTAGGATGAATGAGATGGTCTCTTTAATTTCCACATCCCTGCAGTTCTTTGGAAGAATGCACAGCTTGGCATGCCTTTTGTGGTAATGCAAATGGCATAGTCAAAGGGAATAATTGCGTGGGTGGTTTTTGGTTTGGGTTTTTTAAAACCAGTGTTATGGTGCCTAAAACCATCTCATTTAGGCTTTTCTTTTATAAACATTTCTAGTTTTAGGTATCTGATGTTTAATTGTCAGTGGCCTCTGATGTTTTATAAGGAAATGTTGGGAATAATGCATGTTTTTTTTTAAAAAAAGTAATATTTCTTGTAATGGATTTTTCAGTGTGTGAAAATGGCTGGCGCTGTTGCTTGATTAACAGAGATAGGAAGATGCCTACAGATTACATCCGGAATGGAGTTCTTTATGTCACAGAAAAGTGAGTCATTGCACTTGACGCATTTGTTAGGAGGGAAATGCATCAGACATTAAAAAAAAGAATTAATCCAAAAGTAATCCTTTAACAATGTTTTGAAACAAAAGTGCCTTTTCATGGTGTTTCATGACCTCAAGAAAACACCATACAAGAGGGAGAGCTGAATCTGGGGTGTGGTAATGCTTAACAAATACGATTTTGCCTTGCAAAGCCTTGCATAGGAATGAGAGTAGCTCTAAATAGTCGGTTGTTAGTAGCTGCAGTTCTTGATGTAGGTAACGTGCTGACTATATATATATGTATATACACACTAAAAAAGAAATCTGAAAGCTAAGCGTACTTTGATAAGTTGCGATCAACTTAATTTGGTAAATTCTTTTAGTTTCTGTCTTTGAAGCAAATTGAATGTCTAACTTCCTTGAGAGAATGTGCAACAAAATGCAAATAGAAATTTAAGCCTTGGTTTCAAAGCTGGTTCACTACTCTTTGGGTCTTGCAGTGAAATTCCTTTGGAGAGTTATGAATGGAAGTAAGGCTCATCTGTATGCACTGTCACCTAGTGACGGAGAGTACTCTCCAGCATTTAGAAATCTGAGCTTTTATCTGCATCACAATAACATGAAACTTAACACAGTGTTTTTCATTAATCTTCTTTAGGGATGGTAAAGGACTTATAAGCCTTTTGAGATTTGGTATTTCTATGGCTTAAGAATATATGCACTTCATGTGTCTTTAAAACACTTGTCAGGTTTAACCATTCAGGGCAGTAATATACATATAAGATATTTCCTGTATTGTGTGCCTGCCATATGTTGTGGGCTTTCAGACAACTTATGAGAATTTACAAATTATTGCTGAATAATTAATTAGAATTGATTAATTAGAAGCCAGGGCTGAATTGCATATTGTGTGCCTCTTTCTCTTTTTTGAAGCTGATTTTAACCTGTGATATTTAAAACTTCAGAAGTGATGGCAGGGATATTTGGAGCTTTGTTTTAGAATACTGTACCAAAATGAACATTTTCTTTCCTTGTCTTCAGTTACTTGTGCTTTGAAAGCTCCAAATCTGGCTCATCTAAGAGAAATAAAGTTATAAAGCTAACGGATATAACAGATATTCAGAAGGTATGTCTGTTTTGTGTATATCTGGTTTATTGGTAGCAGGAATTATGTAATTCTAACTTCAGTTAGGGTATTGATATTGTTTGCTGCACCAGCTTAACAGTAGGTGCCTCAGAAAGAAGAGGGATTGTTGTCAGTGGGGAAAGTTAAATCATTAGAATAGCCCTACTGGATTGGGCTGGAATTTTGTATAGTTGAATTCCCAACACTAGCAGAGGCAAGAAGTGAATAGTTGGAATTGGGGTAAGTACGGCATTGTTCTTCATCTGGTTGAGTTTTATCAGCCTGCAGTCACCAATGGCTTTATTGGTGCCTTGCATAAATATGTATGATGGTTAATGTAACTTTTTGTTACCTTCTCTGAACTTGGCCTACTCTTAAACACAGACGCCCCTACTACTACATCCTGTGGCTATGAGTGCCACAGATGAAATCATGCTGGGCAAAGAAACATCTCAGCGCAGTGTCTGCTGCTAAATTACCTCTAAATTTTCATAGAATCAGAATGATTTGGGTTGGAAGGGACCTTAAAGGTCATCTAGTGCAACCTCCCTGCCATGGGCAGGGATGCATTCCGCTAAAACAGGATGCTCAAGGCTCCATCCAACCTGGCCTTGTATTTCTCACCCCTAAAATAAAACCAGGCACATTTTTATGCCTGGCTGCGTGATCCCTGTCTCATCTTCGTTAAGAAATCCACACAGATGAAAAAGCACCTTCATGGCAGTAAAGAACTACTAAACAATGAGCCAGCATTACTTTAAGAATGATGTTTACAATCCCCCAGTATTGGTTATTAATCCCATAGACAAGTGGTGCCTGGCATCATGGCTGGGCTAGCTCCCACATGCAAAGGGTATCAGGGTTCTTGGTTTGGGTCCAGCACTGGTTCTAGCAGACAGGCTGGGTGCTGTCACAGCACATGGGAGAAGGAAAAGGAGAGGCAGGTGCTTACTGTACCCAGTGACTCTGGGGTCAGAGGGCAGCATCTGTTCTCTACTTGTTTTTTATAGAGGTCTGTTGGTTGTGGCTGGGGGGACATACCAGTGCCGAGTTGTGTAACCTCCTCAGCACCTAATGCAGTTGTTCAGGATGTAAGATATCCTTCACCTATTTTGTTTTCATTTTTAGTATAAAGTTCTCTCTGTTCTCCCGGGATCAGGGATGGGTATTGCTGTGTCAACACCGTCTACACAAAAAGTAAGTAGCTGGCTGTACCTGTATTGCTGTGTTTGACTTCATGGTCCTTTGCTCATAAACTCTGTGCAGATGCATTTTATGCCGTGGTTGGTTTAGGAACAAGATAGAGAAATGAAAAATATTAGAAACTCTGCCATATATCCCAGGATCTAGTAGAGAAAAGGATTCTTATGGCCTTATTAATGCACTTTGAGTACAGTTCATCCTGTTCCTACAGCTAGAGGAAGAGTTTTGTTTTCTGAACTGACATAATCTTTTTTCTTTTCTGTCATTTAGCCTTTGGTGTTTGGTGCCATGGTACACAGAGATGAAGCTTTTGAGACAATTTTCAACCAATATGTGAAAATAACCTCTGCATCATCAAGCAGCGAGAGCTAGTATCTTATCTTAGAAGATCTAAAGGAAACTTTCTTATTTTACAACTTGGTAGTGAAAAAAATGAACATCCTCATCTATTTTGCAATAATTTTTCTTGTCTGGTTGTTTATATTCTATCTGTTGCATAAATCAAGTGTATTTTATATATGCCTTCATGTTTGTTTTTAAGGTTTTTGTAAAAAAAGAACAAAAAACAAAATGAAACAAAACAGTGGAAGTGCTGTCATCACTATTAGCCTTGCACATTAAGCACTTTTAATGTTTATTTACTGACATTAAAAGCTGGAAGATACATGCAGAAATGACTAGATAACAAAGTGAAGCAGATTGATCCTTTTAACTCCACTCATATCCCTAGGGATATATTTGTCCCTTTATCCTAATTATTTTTAACCTGAGATGTGAGAATGACGACTGCCACAGCCTGAAGTCTGTTTCTTCAAATCAAGAGTTTTCAGTTGAGTATTTACTAAAACTGAGAGTAACACCAAGGAAGTATTAGCTTCTTAGTGTTTCTGTATCTATAACTGTGTTTAAAATAACCCCTTCTTGCTAATTCTCCCATCACAGATATTTTACTGATTTGGTTAGGTTCAGTTTTTCCTACACACAGATGTTTGTATCGCGTGTAAAGTGAATTGGAGAAGAAAGTTTGTAACTATATCGTCCTTTCCTAGTTAACCAAAGTAAGGGGAAGGAAGGCAAGCAGATACTTTTTATAAAAGAGGACACCAAAATGTTGTTCCTAAAATGTTAGGCATCATGTATTTGTATTTCTGTAGATACTTGTCATAGGAGGGCTTAACGATTGTACATGTTGTATGTACAAGGTGTTTGTATGTTAATACATTGAAGACTTGCAGGCTTTTTGTGGTGGGGGAGGTGGGAATAATTAAGAGACATGACTTTTAATTTAGCTTTTCTCTGGAGTTAGCTTGTAATAAAACCCCCACTATAATGTAGCAGCTGAAAGCATTAATTCCTTTTCAAAGCATAATTTTAGAGGCATTGCTATGTTGCCATCTTTCCCCTTGCAGAATTAGATTTCAGTAACAATTAAAGCCAACTGCAAGGTAAAATGGAAAGGCTGTGCTCCTCCAAACTCTCTCAGGCCTGTCTAGCAGCAAAGCACATACTGACCTTTGTCTTTAATATTAGGAAGCTTTTATACTCTGTATAATAGCACCCATCTGAGAGGTTTAGAATTTTATTAGCATTTTCATGACAGCACAATAGGAGTTATGCCAAGCCTTCCTGTATGTCTTTTCCTTTGCTGCGTCGTTTGAATTCAGTAGTGTGGATGCCTTCAGACATTATATGAATGTCCCCAGAAGAGCAATGGAGATGCAAATTTTTACTTGAAAATGGGATTTTATTTCATGGATTTTTCTCTCTCTCTCTTTTTTTTACCCCCCCCCCCCATGGGGGTTTTCTTTCTTTATAGGGAAATGGGTCTAATGAAGGAGGGAGAGGGAAGACAAACACCAAAGGGTGTTCAACTCTTCGCACAGTTTCTAATTAAAGTCTTTCAACAAATGCAGCAGCAATGAAGGTGGCAGTCAAACTGCACAAACCTTCTTTCAGTCTGGCCATGGAGAAGTATGATATGAAGAACTTAATATGAACTTGATGTGAATAAATATTATTGAATATTGTGATTTGGTTGGGTAAAGTGAAACACTGTTGGGTAAAATTGCCCTGGGTGGAAACGTGGACAAGAACGGGGGAGAATCCTCCATAATGTCTGTTTTTGAGTTCTCCCTTTGGAGTAGCACTTGAACATGTCTTTACATGTCCTGAAAAAGGAGTGCATTTCTAACACCTCCTTAGGTATGGTGTAACTTAGGGCTTGAAAACAAAATACTAGTGAAGCTGGTGGGGAATCCATTTTGCCACCATATAATGTGGATGTAGCTTGACAGTTTATGACCTATTCACTTTACACATTCAGGTTTTACGTTTAAGTAAAAAATCTTGATCTTAATTTTTTTTCTCATCAAACCTACTTTAAAATCAGTTAATCTCTTTTTGTAATTGCTTTGTATTACCATTTGGCTTTCCTTTCTAGAAGCTTCCTCGAATAGTAAGTGTGGCTAACGAATAGGCATTAAAATCGCTTAATGTTATATAAATCTTAATCAGTTTCATTCATTTTGTCTTAAGAAAAAATCCCTTGGGTGTGTTCAAGGTTGTCCTTTTTTTTGAAGAAACAGAAAACTATATTTTTACAGAGAGCATGCTCTTTTTCTTATTTTTGTATCATTTTTCAAGTGTAATTTCTACCTTCACTCTGATCATAAAGTAGCTTCAGTAGGAAACCAGTTGACTTGCACTTATTACCTCCTCCCCCTCCCAACCCTTCACTCGTTGACCCTAGTATATAGGGTTGTTCTAGATTCTGGTTCCCGGAGGAGCTATAGGTCCTGTGTTGATGGTGCCAGGACAATTAACCATACCCAGGCTTCAGAGGGGGAGGAAAAAAATAATGATGCTTTTCCCAGACTGAAATGCCTCATGTACAATATGCTCTCAAGTGTTTTTTTGTCTAGGCAAAGAGATCAGAAACTTCTGATGAAATCTGATGTGTTGATGTTTGAGATTAATCCGCACATCAGCAGTGCAAACTTAAAATTTGGTGATTCTCGAAGCAGTAAACCTAGTGCAAACTGCAATGCAACGTTGTTTCATTCTAATCTATAGAAAACAGACTGGATTTTTTTGGTTTTTAATGAAACTGTAATATAACTGACAAACATCAATGTACATATTTTGCAATGTTCACTTTACACTGGGCTGATTAGCTTCTTGCTCATAACCGCTCCTGTGGCTTACATGATTCGGACACACTAGAAGGTAACCTAGGTGTGTTTACTCATGCTTTTCTTCCTGCTAAGCCCTCCCAGGTTTGGAGGACAGGCAGGAGTGAGCAGTGAGTAAATATGTACTGGACTTGTATAATTACGCTGAAGCTGTCACCTCAGATTTCAATCTTCCTGCACAGTTTTGCAGTATAGCCAGCCTGGTGTACTTCAGTAACAGGCTGGGTGATACCACTTAATGTAAAGTGCTTCTAATAGCAGAAAGTGGTGTTCTTGTCACTGTCTGTTTGCTGTTTATATTTGCAGTTCTGTTGGTGTCTGTGGTTCATTGCTGGATCATTCACGCCTAATTGGATTTAACTTCTTCAGAAGTGCATTGGTTAGTTTGAGTCCCTTTTAAAGAGAAGAGGAATGAAAAGGGAGATGAAAACTGACTGCTTTAATTCTTTACCAGTGACCACTTTAATTCAAAAGTCACAAACAGCTGAAATATGAAATCATGCCTTTCTGTGCGCTGTCGCTTTTGTGAGGCAAGATTGAATGAAACAAGCTATTTATTTAGTAGCAACATCACACAGGGTGCGGGCAGAAAACCCTACCCCTGTTCCTGCGGAAAAAGAGAGATTTTGCCCAATCAGGAAGAGATGAAAGGATGTACTTATTTTTTTCAGCTACTTACACCTGTATTAAAACCACTGGTAGTTTTTATTGAATTCTGTACATTTTGGCAGATGTTTAATTTCTACTAATCATTGAAATAGAATGGATGTTAAAATTTTTATGTCTGAAGTTCAAGTCTATATTTTGAAGTTGTAAATAATTCATTATCAGTGTAACTTTTGTTTGACAAAAGACTTATACTGTATGAAGAATTGAAATAATGAAATTATTTGCCCTGTACATTTTTTAAGAAAAATCTTGTTTGTTTAAAAAGTCTTGTATAAATTATAATTTTTATTTAAATAAACCTAAAAACGCTTTGTCCTAATGCTTTTTACAAACTTATGTAATTTATCAATCAAGACTACATCTGATCACTTGGAATGAGGTGAGTTCATGGGGTTTGGTAGATTAATAAACCACCACAAGTCCGTCACTGGGGGGAAGGCCAGTGAGTTTTATTTCTTGCTACTTTTGAAGCCCAAAGAGCATACTTTTATTCTAAATAATCCAGTTAATGTATTAGAGAATGGATGTGTATGTTTGCTTGGATCTTTGTCTAAGTGCATTTGTCTCTTTGTAATCATATGGTTAAGAGATGAAAAAGCAACCAGTGATTTCTAAGACGCTGCCACTGCAAGAGGGTATGGGTGAGAGGAGGCAGTAAGAGTACAGGTTCATACCTGCCAGAGCTCCTCCATGAAACAAATAGTTGCAGACCGTTACAGGTGAGCACCAGAAGCCCTTTTCCATGCTGGGGGTTTGCAGTTGGCATGTTCAGCAGCATCATTCCAGATCCAGATGCGGTTGTTCTCCTGCAGCATCTGCAGTCACTTGAGCTCATTGGTCAAACCAACACGCACTGAATTGCTGAGCCTTTGGCTCTGCTGCTGTGTAACCTGTAACCCTGCTGGGGATAAATGGCAGGACTGCTTTCTCCATGGTGTATGCCAGGGAGACTGGCTGCCCAGCACTGGCTTTCACTTGGGGACATGAACTTTTGTCTGCAGTTAGAAATGTGATAGGAGGAGTGAGCCGCTGGTCATCTAATACAGACCTGTTTGTTTCCCTGTACAATACTCCTTTCTGTGTTTTGCTCAGCTGAAATAGATCAGTTTGGGACAGATCTTGCAGTTGTGAATGTGTGCTGTGTCATTTATTTTGGTATTTAGTTTTCTCATGATGGCAGCAATGCATCTGGTGCTTTAATGGTACTTTTAAGCTGGTATTATATGTGTTCTGACAAACCTTTTGAGAATGCTTATCTTCCCTCTTGTACTATAATGCATTTTTCATTAAGTATTTATACAAGATGAGTTACATCTGCAGCAGTACTTGCAGAGATGGATTCAGCCCCACCAGCCTGAATGGAAGGTGACAGTGAAAGGTGAGTGTGGAGCCTAAAAGTCTCATTTTGGCCATAGACTGCTTGGCCCTTGGGAGGAAGGGACAGGCTTCTTGAGAATGGCCCTTGCTTTCTCTAGCTGGCTTTAGCAATGTAATTAAATTGAATGAGCTCTTTACCTGCTCTATGCAACTCCAGCACCTATGCAAGGAAAGGAGACATGCTGGCGGTGGTCTGCAGTGTTACCAGCACATGCTGGCTTAATGCAGAAGAGCAGATAAAGGCATGGTCTTGTGCAGTACCTGGATTAACAGTAAAGGACAGCTACAACATTCAGCTTGGAGAAGCTAAGGGGTTATTTGTTGTTACTTTTAACTAAGTTAAATCTGAGTTCCTCTTCTGGATCCCTGGATTCACTAAATTCCTGTTCAGCCAGTTTTCCACAAAGCTATATGTTTTACCCGCAAGTTACTGGCTCATCTCAGACCTTGAAATATTTTTTTCCTGCATCATGAATAAAAAATACTGAAGATGTGAGGGCTTAAATTTTCTGTTTTGGAGAAGTTGGGGCATTGCAAAAGGGATCAGTCCCTTTCAGCAATAGTGACCTCACTGGGCTGTGGATGCTCTATTAATTTAAATGGGCTTAATGCAGTGCCTCAAAGATGTAGTTGTGAACATGTCTTTGACATGTTATTTAGCCTGAACTGATGCTGTATTTGGCCAGGTTGAATTTGGTTGGGAGACTGAGAAAGAACATGAGTGGAAGATAAGCACCTGTTTCTGTTTAAATAGCTGCCTCTTCTCCTCATCTTGTGAGCTTCACAAGCTATTTGATACGTGAATTAAGGAAAATCTCTACTTTTGCATTCTCTACTGAAGCTCTGTTGTCACTTTCCATGGGAAATAGTTGTATGTGGATAATGATTTCCTTGTCTTTTTCAAGATGCTTTTCTATGAAATGCCAAATTTGTTTATAGCTTATGGCTTATGTTTCACTTTCCCCTAATTCTCTACATGTTTTTTTTTTTTTCCTCCTTGCTTTTCTCCTCATGTGCATATGCAAACTTTCCTCCAAAACCTCTTTGCCCGTTTGGCCTACTGCATCCCTTTATCCGCTGCTCTTTATTTCACTTCTGGATGATCTCATGTGAATGGATAAAATCCTACTGACACAATCATGCCTAGACCAGGAATTTCTCTTCATCCTCACTTCATTTAGTAATTAGTAGCTGTCTTCAACCTTACAGTCTAGCTGAAAGTTCAAGCTGAATTATGTCAAAGAGAAGTTGTTCTTTTTTCTTTCCTAAATTGACCATATTTCAGGTTTGCTGTCTCTGTGACTACTCAAGTTTTGAATTGAGAGCTTTTCCTCTGTTTCCTCTTACCTGGGTTTTTCTGCTTCAGCGTTCCAGTTTTCTTCCTCTGTCAAAAGAATAGCCTCATATTTTCATTCCTGATTATTTAGAAACACTGACTGACCGTGTCCTGATGAGCAGGTTCACTGAAGCTGCCTGCACATGTTACATCTTTCATTCTGTGTAAATTGGAGCTAAATTACTCTCTCCGCTGGTTTGGATTACCCAGTGACTTGTATTTCCCCATGCTGATGTGGGATTCTTTGCTCCTGATAATCTGCATGACTGAGGGAAAAGACGGTTCTTGAAACTGCTCAGCGAGCTCTTCAGAGCAGAAAATCTCTTCTTGACAAAGCCAATATTACTGGTGCAAGCTTATGTCAAGCAAAATACATGTCTGCAGGAGAATAAATGTAGAAGTAAGTGCCTGCTGCAAAATGGTGTTTGGAAAAGACTGAAACTAAGCTAGTATTTACTTGGGAATCTCTGTGCTAGTCTCTTGAGCACACACTGTGAGGGTTTAACCTCTCACAGCTATGTCAGTAAGAACTTCTGAAAATCCTCTCCTTCATTTCTTTAGGTCGGATAACTATTTGGGAGGGACTCTCCTCGTGGAGAGTCTTTGAACCAGCTTTGAACAATCATCTCCTCCAACCGGAAATGCCATTAGCCACTCACTAATGTTAACCACCCACACAACAAGAATTAGAGTCAAATGAACTGTTTATAAACCCAACAATCCTTAAAAACACTATGAAAAGCTATAAATGTGCAGAACTGAGCTCTGCATGAGAAGCGTTGGGGACTAAAAAAAGGTCAGTGAAAAGGATTAAATCTTCTGGAAGCTATTTGTGGGAAAACTGGGGGTGGGTCCAGGAGTGTGAACTAGCAGCAACCTCCACTGGACGTTTTGTTATGGAGCATGTATACGTATATATATGTATACTCATATATAATGGTATCATCTGCCTTTATTCTTAGGGTTGGGCTTTGTTACATTAATGCAAGGCTTTCTTGTGTTCAGATGGGTTTTTCTTGCAGTTCCCTGTATTTTGGATGCTTGCAGGAGATGTATGAATGGGGTCTGTTAGTGGAATGGCTTTAGGAAAGCTTCCAAAGCTACAGAGGTTCTCATTGCTTGAAGGGCTCACCTGGCAGGGAGATGCCTTAGAAAGCCATCTTCCTGCTCATAGATGCAGCTTCACATTGTTTCTCATGGTGTGTTAACCCTATGACTTGCCAAAATAAGCTCATGGGGTGGTGATGGGTGTGTCTGCACTCGCCTCCTTCTGCAGTGTGAGTGGCTCTAGGCACTTTCCAAGGAAAGCAGAGCCCAGTGGAGGGGAGTTAAACCCTGCCCTTGTTCTAGGTGATGCAGGACTGAAATGGTGCCAGCTGGAAGGGAGGACAGATGGGATGCCGGGGACAGGCAGTTTTGAATCCAAAGCTGGCCTTGTGATGGCTGTGGGTGCTCCCCACACCATCTGTAGCTGAGCAGAGCTCAGAAGGACTTTTGGAAAACGAGGGGGGATGCTGTCTTCAAAGCTGTGTAAATATGTTGAGTCTCTGCTTCTAAATATACCCAAAAAATGTATGAAGAATGTTTATGTGAAGGATGTGGATTTACTGGATTGGCCAAATACAACTATTTACAAATACAGCCTTCATGCGAGGTCACTGTGTGGCAAACACCAGTTGTATCTGTTGACTTTTGGAGAAAATAAACACACCAAAAATCATACATGGCCTCAGCAAACAATCTGTGCTTACTGCTCTATTGACTGATGCTTGAGGTTTATTCCTGCTATTCAAGCAGTTTTACTCTTTTATATTCCCGACAATGCAGACTGCTTAGTGAAGACTTAGTGTGCACCATATAGCTTTCTCCTAACTTGTACGTGACAGGAGCCTACTTCTGCAGGTGTGCCAGGCTCCAGGTCCAACTGGGTAAATACCTTGAAAACCGCAAACTCCGGTCTCCACACAAGCAAACATTTCTTTCTGACTGGTTTCATGCTGAACAGCTCGCTGCCTCCTGCCGCCTCCCTGATGCCAGCAGTGGGGCTCACCAGACCTTCTTAAAGTGGCAGGAACCCAGCAGAGGACATGACAGGAATGGGAAGAGCAGTGTGCATTTCCCTTGCCAGTGCGGCTTAGCTGCCCTTGGCTCTGCAGCCCCAGGTGTGGTTGTGGGGACAGTAGCAGAGCTGACATACACTACTGCCTCTGTGTCCCCCCTTTTCAGTTTTGCAATGCCCATCAGGTTTCAGGGGTAAATTTTGAATATAAATTGGATAAAGGTTAAAGGCTGGTCCTGAATTTACTATATTAAATGATAATGCAAAGAAACTGAGCTAAAACCAGTGTCTGTGTGTGCAAGTTAACTGCACGAATCTTGGTTGTGCAAATAGTTGAAGAGCTGGTGTGCTGCTGCAGGTAATCTCAGAACCTGCTTCTTTCCAGCACTGACTTCTCCCCTGCTCCTTCTCTAAAAAGAGCTGTCAAAAAGAAGGCGATGAAGATACTAGACTGTTTTGTAGGGGCCACCACCCTCAGAGCAGGGATGGGAGGGGAACCAGGAAGCATGGCCAGGAGAGGCTGAGGGCTTTCCATTGGAGCACATTATTTCAGGGGCTGCGCTGAGTGAGATCATCCCTATTGGAAGCTGAGAGAGAATGGGGGGTGGCTGTCTCAGAGCCCCCATGCAGAAGAAGCAGAAAACTTGTTATCTGTGGGGTAATGTGTTCTCATCCTAAAAATCATGGGTAAAGATCTTGGGTGTTGTTAAATAAAAATGGTTTGGTTTTTAACCCATGTAACTCTTTGGCTTTACCTTCTTTCTGCATGTGTGCCTGTGGACATCTAGCTGTGTGCGTGGACAAATGGGCCAGAAACTTACCTTTCAGCGCACAGCTGATGGGTTTGCATGTTGGAGCTTATTTTTCTAAGCCTTTGGTTCCTTTTGGTCAAATCTGGAAAATCGGGCTGGAGTGAGTGTCTGCCAGAAGGAAGCTGTGGTGTCTCCTTCAGCAAACCAAACTGACAGAAATGGTTTTATCTTGTTTTTTTTTATCTTCCCCAAGGAAGGGCAATGCTCTCCCTCTTTTTCCCCTCTGCCCAATGCTCATCATGGAATCACAGAACCACTTGGGTTGGGGAAAGGACGTTAAGATCATCCAGTTCCAACCCCCCCTGCCATGGGAAGGGACACCTCACACCAAGCCATGCCACCCAAGGCTCTGTCCAACCTGGCCTCAAACAGCAGCAGGGCTGGAGCATTCACAACTTCCCTGGGCAACCCATTCCAGTGCCTCACAGTAAAGAATTTCTTCCTTATATCCAATCTAAACTTCTCCTGTTTAAGTTTGAACCCATTACCCCTTGTTCTATCACTAAAATTCGTGATGAAGAGTCCCACTCATCATTACTTTAGGGCGCAGCTTGGGCAGACCTACAATTGACCCAGCTTCGCAGGATCCTATATAGGTTGGTATAAAATGGAGGTAGATATAGGGTTGGGCTTTGAGCCTTTGTGAAGAGGAAGCTGCTGGTGGTGCTGGTGTCCAGAACCTTTGCAATATCTCATCCTTGACTTGTATGCTTTGTGCAAATACATTGTTGGTTGTACCAGCAGCGGCAGCTGCCAGGATAAAGCTCAGGCTTCCCAGATCCCTGTTGGCACATGCTGCATGAGAACTTTTCTCAGGCATGCCAAGTTTCTAACACTTGATTCTTTTAAAACCTAGATAGGAGTAACTCGTGTTCCTAGGTGGGGTGTGTCCTGCTCCTCTTGTGCTTTCCTACCCTTAGTGTGAGAAGACAACACTGTCTCTCTGTTAAACACACACAGATCCACATCCTTGCACTGGTGCCAGTGATTCCAATGCTTGATGCATTCACCTGCCCTTACAGTTTTGCTCCCTTGCTTTTTGAGAGCATTTGCTGTCTGGGAAAAGTGACAGAAACACCTAGGCTCTGCACCTCCGGCATCTGGCACTCTGGACCAGCGCCATCCCCAAGGCACTGGTTGTGGGGCAGAGGCAGGAAGGGGTCCTGCCCTTCTCTCCTGCAGCTACAGCCAGACAGGTTTAAGCCAAACACAAGGCACTGTTCTCTTAGTCCTCGTTTAGGCCATTCCCCTCGTTTCCACCCTGTTGTCCCACATTTTATCATGTCCATTGTGTTTTTAATCAGCCAGCTCTGCATGGGAAGGACTGTGCTGCTCACACTGTGCCTTGTGCCAAGGTAATGATGAGAAGGGGCACTGTTATAGTCTTGCCTGTCCTGTCTCGTTTATCCTCTATTATTAGGGGAACTGTTTCAGTCTGGTTCCATACTGTGTTGTGTAGTTCCTGAAGTGCAGGAACTACGCTGTTTCTCCTTTTTTGGAGGCTAAGTCTGCAGATCAGAAGCACTGCCAGCAGAGCCAGGGGACACTGTGCTGTGCCCGGCCAGCCTGGGCTCAGAGACCCACGGTCCCCATTTCCTTTTGCTATTGATGTAGCTGATGTGACCTAAAACCCTTTCTCTGTGTTAATTTGTTGCTGAAATACAGCTGATGTTTTTTAAACCAGTTGAAAGGGAAGCACTGTCAGGGGATGAAGTGGAAGTGCATTTACCACAGGTAGGTGTTGATGCTCTCTTTAGGAAGAGCTGCACTGTAATCTGTCTAGTTTCATATGTTTTTAATGAGCAGCTGGCACCTTCCTCACCAGTGCTTGGCTATTGGCTGCTGCGATGGGTGGTGAGCAGGAGCCTCTTGAGCTGCGACGGGCTCCTGTGCAAAAGGTGAATAAGAGCTGCTCATCCCCATGAGGTCCCAGGGTTGCTGTGCTGGGGCTGGAAGTCTCCATCACCCCGAGCATTGCTCAGCTGGACGCCTCCGTGTGGCTTTTTTAATCAGTGTGCTTTCTGTGAGCTCTTGCCTGGTGGGTCCTGCTGCATTCAGCTCACTGTTAAAGATGCTCCACATCCTCCCTGTGCCCTGGGCATGGCTGGGAACAGCCTGAAACTGAGTCCATCTGCTGGTATTTAATAATGAAGGAAAGAAGCTTGGAAGAAGTGTACTGCATTAGATTTGCTCATTGACAGTTTCTACACGCTCATCAGCACTGAGGTGAAAATAGCATCTGGCTGCAGATCAGCGTGCAGGTCTTGGAAAAGGTCTCCATACCTGGTGATTACAGTGTCACTGGGATGCAAGTTCTTGATGTGCACCCAAGCCCTTATAAGAAGAAAATGATGTGTGCTCCAAGAAGAGAAGCAGTGCAGTTAATCCAAGTGCTCTGTAATACTGAAATGTTTTTGTACCAAGGTGGAGGCTAAAGGCTGAAGCAATATAATTTCTCACACCTCTTGTGCAGAAGCATGGCAGCTGTAGGTGGAGTGGGAAGGGATGGAGAGGGCTCATCTCTGTCAGGATGTGTGCAGCTTCCTCAGCCTCCAGCAGAGCAAACGGACTGGCAATGACTGGGAAGAGGTTGTTGCCTTGGAGGGTGCAAAGTCTATTGTGTTTAATCAGTAACTTAAGTAGCCTAGGGCTGGCCAGCGTGGCTGGGGCTAGCTGCCTACTGCTCCTCCAGCCCATCCTCTGCCTGCAGCTCACTCCTTGGCTCCAAACCCCACAGGGTCACCTACCTTGTGCCTTGGCTGTGAGGATGCAGTCTCTCTGCTGTGTGGTACACACACTGAGGTGCAGCCTCTCCAGAGTAGAAAACACTCATCACTGACTTTTTATATAGTTGGAAGGGACTGCACTGCAAAATACTGTCCTCTAAGGCTGCTAAATGAGGCTGCACGAAGGGAGGCATCTTGCCTCTCTCTGCTGTCTATTTTGCCTCTTTAGTACCTAAATGGGACAGCTGCTGTCATTCTGGGGAGGAAGAGTTAGCTATCTTCTTGGGAATCCCAGAGCTCTGCTGTGGTCAGTGGCTTGGCGAGGTCGTGTGAGTAGGGGTAGGACCTGGCAGGTGAGAAACTGGCTTCTGGCTTGGTCTCAGCCTGGGATGCAGAGCCACCGGCCCTGCTGCCCTGTGCTGGGGAAGGGCTCATGGCAGAGGAGCACCCCAACGCTCTGACCTCAGCTGCGGCTGCCTCAGCTGTCACGGGAAGAGTTCCTGTACAGAGAGTCTGTTGGGCACATGTGCAGATAGGGGTCAATATGAAATAATGAAAAAAGAGTTTTTTAAGCAGTTTTGTTATATCCCTTTGACACAATATGCTGCTTCCTGAGACCTATCAAGTCTCCCACAAACAGGGAAGGAAAGAAAGAGGCAGCTATAGCTGTTTCAATGTAATTACTTTCTGTAGACAGATCTAAACTTTTTAAGGCAGGCAGTAGCACTCACTTTTTGTTTTAATTTTTGCATCTTGTCTCTGATATCACTCACTCTCATCACTGGAACACATTATATACCCCAATGCATACTTAGATCCTTCCTGATGTACCTATTCCTACTTGCTTCTCTATTTACGTCCTTTAAGCTTTGCATTGATAAATAAGAAGTGTAGGTTTGGGGATATTCTATGCTTTCATGAGAATGTTCTTACTTCCTCCCTGTTTCATTGTTATCAGGTTCAAAATCAGAAGAAACTCAAGTTTCATTGACAAGATATAAAAAGCCACATTCCCTTTTAAGCCACTAAGTTCTCTTGATAGTCCTTCCCACTGCTGCTTTGCTGCTGTGGTGGATTGACGCTGGCTGAAGAGCAGAAGCCCACCAATGCTGCTCCATCACTCTCCTCAGCTGGATAGGAGAGAGAAAATAGAATGAAAGGCTTGTGGGTTGATATGAAGGTGGGGAGAGATCACTCCCCAGTTACTGTCACAGTCAAAACAGACTTGACTTGGGGCAATGAGTTTATTACAAATCAAATCAGAGTGGTGAAACCAAATCTTAAAAACTCTTTTTGCCACCCCTCCCTTCTTCCCAGGTTTAACTTTCCCCTGATTTCTCTACCTCCTCCCTGGCAGTGGCACAGCGGGACAGGGAATGGCGGTTGATGTCAGCGCCCCCTCTTCAGAGGACTCCTGGCACTCTTCCTCTGCTCCAGCATGGTGCCCCTCCCCCAGCGCGCGGTCCTGCATCACCTCCTCCCCGAGTCCTCCCCGTGCGCTGCAGTTCTTCATGAGCTGCTCCTGGGGGGTCCCTTCCACGGGGTGCAGCCCCGCAGGAACAGACTGCAGGTAGGGATCGGCTCCGCCATGGACCTGCAGGGCGCGGCTGCCTCACCATTTCCTGCACCATGGGCTGCACCATGGGCTGCACCATGGGCTGCACCATGGCCTGCACCATGGGCTGCACCATGCGCTGCACCATGGCCTGCACCATGGCCTGCACCATGGCCTGCACCATGGGCTGCACCATGCGCTGCACCATGGCCTGCACCATGGCCTGCACCATGGGCTGCACCATGCGCTGCACCATGGCCTGCACCGTGGCCTGCACCATGGCCTGCACCGTGCGCTGCACCATGGGCTGCACCATGGGCTGCACCATGGCCTGCACCATGGGCTGCACCATGGCCTGCACCGTGCGCTGCACCATGGCCTGCACCGTGCGCTGCACCATGGCCTGCACCATGGCCTGCACCATGGGCTGCAGGGGAATCTCTGCTCCAGTGCTTGGAGCACCTCCTTCTGCACTGGCCTGGGTGTCTGCCGGGGTGTTTCTCTCAAGTCTTCTCGCTCCTCTCTTCAGCTGCATTTTTTTCCCCTTTCTTAACCGTGCTATCCCAGATGTGCTACCACCATTGCCGATGGGCTCAGCTTTTGGTGGTAGTTCCATCTTGGAGCTGCTGGCATTGGCTCTATTGGATGTGGGGGAAGCTTCTAGCAACTTCTCACACAAGCCACCCCTGCAGTCTCCCTGCTGCCACAACCTTGCTACTCAAACCCAGTGCAGTTGCTATGGTGATTGCTAGCTCATTTAAGCCACTTAAAAATGGTAATGATGAGCAAGAAAAGTGGATTCATAACAGTGTCATTAGCATAGCTATTCTCATGTGTTTCATGAGATTAGGAAATGGCCAAACTCTTGTAAATAGTAGCCTGATTTATTTTCATTGTTTTTGGGCTGCTAACTATTTAATGGCAAACATATCTGATGCAAGCTGCTATCAAATGCATCAGCTCAGAGCTCTGTGCTCCCCCATGGTAGAATAAGCTAGCTTGAAGTAACTAAAATGCCTCCAGGGAAATCCTCCATCACTGGCATGTGCTCTGTGAGGAATCTCTCCCCACTGTGGTGGTACCAAGGAATGGAAATGTCTGAAGATGTTAACTTGCTTCCTGCACTGCTTGGAATACCAAGTCCCCGTAGCCATAAAGCTGGGTGGTGGGACTCCATGTATCACCACCCTCAGCGCTTGCACTGGAGAACTGGTGCTGTACTTGTGGGCAGAAGCTTTGCATTAGAAGCAAATCCTGAAGCAGGGCTGAAGAAGAGCTCAACTGCAGCGGTTGAAAGGGAACAGACGTGAAGAAAAGCCTGGCACTCACCATAGGGCACCTCTCGCCTGTCAGGACATACGATGTTGATAGAGGACTTTAAATGGATGAAAGGCATTACTAGTGCTGGTGTGTGAAGTGCTTGGTGAGCGCCACAGGGCTGATGGCTGAGGATGACTGACTGTGCAGGTGCCTGGTGCAGGAGCAGGAAAAGAGCCTTTGAGCAGAACCAGAGGGGAAGCTGGTGCTGTCCAGACACACCTGCACTTCTTTTAGTCTTTTGGGGACTGCTTCAAAGTATGACATTGTGCTTATCCCTGTAGTGAAAAGGTACATGGGTTTCTTAACAATAAGAATCATTGCACATGGCAGTTGATGCCAGCGAGCTCTGTGATGCTCTTCAGCCCTTGGAAGGATGCTCCCACACTGCTGACAGGCCTTGTATGGGGATGGATGATACCGGATGTTATACCAGTGAGGTGTGTTTCCCACAGACAGCAGCAAGTGGGATGTGAGAACAGCTCCTGCCCAGGGATGGGTGCACCCTGCAGTTCCAGTTCCTTGCAAACTGTGTCCATTACAAATTCATCCTTACTAAGCTCACACGTCAAAGATATGGTTTGAAACCTCTCGTTTGACGCAATATGTATTACATGAAAGAGATTTTAGTGACCAGAAATCTTAAAATTGTTGATTAGATGGGAGTAGGGAGAAAGGGAAGAGTTAAGGTAACAAAGCAAGATAAAAAAGATGAAGTGGCAGACTGTGCTGCTGATGTCACTTATATTACTTTGGTTTAAGAGTTATATGAGGTGAGAGGAGTCTGAAGTCCCAGGTATGACAGATGGAGGATATTAAAGTTACTGTGGCTGGTTTTATGAGGTGCCTGAGATCTAAAAGCCCCTCTCAATTGCCAGTTAAGAAAAAAACATTGAACTGAAATATAAAAATATCACCTGCTATTCCGGGCCAGATTCTTTTCTACTTCTGTAAATGGGGATTTTGTTCTATTCTGAGTCACCCAACAGGTGAGGAAAGTAATTTCAGAGTCAAGAGGCTGCTGCTTATAGCTGCTGCAGCAGCCTCTGCATGGCAAGAAGGACAACTGGAAATGCTTTCGTTGCAGTAACTGGATTTAGGGTCTGTCTTCCTCTGGTTCCAGCTGTAAAAAATGAGGTGAAGAGGAAAAAAAGCTAGATATTGATATTTTTGTGTGTGTTTTATGCTTTTCCCCTCCCTTTACCTGTGCATAAATGTGTTAGCTGCTCATGGATACATAGTGCTGACAGCCTGGTTGGCAGCATGTGATGTGTAGTGGGATGTCCCAAACCAGAAAGCAGGCTCCGAAAGGCTGCGAGCTGGGCAGCACAGCCCTGAAAATCCCTCTGCTATCATGGTGGCCCAGCAATGCTGCACCAATACAAGGATTGTTCCTGGTCCATCTTCTGTAGCAGCGATGCTTGAAGTGCTTTAGTAAATCCAAAATTGAGAGCACCACCTGCTCCTTACTTTGCCTCAGAATATATATGTTCTTTTATATATATTCATATATATAATATATATATTCAGAATATGTATATTCTTTCTTATATACTTTACATGCATATATATGTGTATGTAAAGTATACTTTCTATATATTAAATGAATGGATCTTGTCAGTAAGGCTCCTTATGGATTTCAAGTTCACTTTCCACAACTCTAAAAGCTCTGGTATCCTGCCCAGTACCCCAGAAAGATGTTAATGCCTTCTCAAGCCTTGCGGACTAGTTTGAAGCTAATACAGTAAAAGTGCTGGACCTAATGAATCTATCTAATTTAATACCAGAGTCTGCCTACCCCAGCAGAGTGCTGAGCACCCCAGCAGAAACCCGTCTGCTGTCTTCTGTGCTGGCTGCAGGCACTGGGGCAGCCCAGGGACACTCTTGTTTTGGCTCCCTATTGGTGACACCAAGATGCCCATTGCTGCGGTTTGTGCAACACAGAGGAGCTGGAGGTGCCGTTTGGAGAGTACAGGGACCAGGGACATGGTGGCAGGCTTTCAGGGAGGAGGTGTGTTTGGTTGAGGAGTTTACTCTGTAGACAAGACATACTAAAATTATCCTACCTGTTGCAGTGCGAAATTGCTGCTGCTTTCACTGGCAGAGATAAAATCACCTGGAGATTCCCCTTGGAAAAGTGAAGAAATGCAGGACCTTTCACGTGCTTTTCTACGTGAAAAAAAATGGGATGTAAGAACTTTATTATAATTCAAAGCCTGAGCAGCATGACATCTTTATCTCTTCCATCCACATGTGGTTTGCATGTGAAGAAAAACAGCATTAAAATTTAAAAGAAAAAAAAAAGGAAAATGAAAGAAAAAAAATAAAAGAAAGCATGAGCCTGCAGAAATGTCATCAAAAGCTTCATCACAGAAGTGACAGAGGAAAGACAGATACAGCTCCTCATTTTGGACGTAGGCAAAAGAAAAGGTAAGTGAAAGATGAAGAATGAAGGTGTTGGGTCACTATCTGTAATAGCACATCTAATTCTGTTGTTATTCCATCTGCAGGCTGATCTGGGGAATTTGTTGAACTGTGAATTTCTGTACACATAGCAAGTTCATGCTTCAGTGCACTGAGCCAATTGCTCATCAGAGGCCTGTGAGCGAAAGGAGCTACTGCAGAAACTCAGTTCTCCTTCTGTAATGAGCTTGTCTAAAAGAAAGAAGAAAATGATTAAAGTCGGTTATAAATTGTGTGTGGTTTATTTTCCATTATAATCTTTCTTTGCAAACATCTTGTATATCCCCCATAAGACTTCAGTGCAAATGACTGTATATATATTTTCCTTCATTTAAATGTAACAACAAATGAATTCTCTTTGTTACAGACATGGAATAATCAAGAGAACAAACAAACCCCCACTGAATGGTTATTTATTGCCTGCTATGCTTCAGTGAAGAAAGCCTTCTTGTTACCAAATTAACCAGCTTCTGTTTCTGTTTATTTGACGAACAAGTCAGCAAGACTGAAAGAACTTGCTATTGTGTCTTCTCCCTGATAATGAATCAGTGTGGAATGAACATCAGGATGAGTCTTGGAGTGTGTTTTAGAGCAGCAGCAAGGATAAGAGTTTGATAGGAACTGATTTCTGTTCATCTGCTATCCTGTTAAAGGCTATTAATTATTCCTTCTTATTGGAATGTGTATTAAGGACAGCTGAGTCCTGTTCAGCTCTGTAATAATGGCTTTCTATTTACTTGTGAGCCAGCCCTTAGAGCAAGAGAGGCTCCTTCTTAGAAGGTTCAGAGTAAACAAACCTTTAAAATAACATCAAACTATGCAGGTTTTAGTCATTTCTTTACAATCCAGCTGGTGCAATCTCTGCTGTGTGTTGCTGCATTTTCCACAGGGTGGCTGGCTGCATTGCTTCCCAGCACAGCTGTGCCAGGGCACCAGCTTAGATCCCTTTGCTGTTCAGCAGGTGGTGGCCATAGATCTCATTTCCACCATCTCAAAACCACTTCTTTTTCTGTTTTTCATTAGGTCTTACTTGTGCCCTGATACTAGAAACATGCAGCTTTGTAAAACACATCTTGTTAAGGTAGTATTTTCCATCCTGTGCCTTATTGAAGTGCTTGTTTATCTCCAAGGATACCATCAGCAAAAGTTGGGGTCCCAGAGCCCGTCCCCTCTTCAGAATTGCTTTTCTCCTTGCACTGCACAGTCAAGTAGGTTTGGGGATTTTTAATTGCTCACAGAAGCCATTAAAAAGTCACTGTTTGCCAGTTCTTACCACAGGTATAGTCTGCTTTTAATTAAGCCTCTAAGCTACTGTGGATTGTTTATTTGCTGCAACCAAGTAGAAATTACGTTTTCCATCCCAGGGGAAAAATGAGTTCTTCAACATTTGTGGTTTAGTCTTGATGCAGGCAGGAATATTCACGTGAGTACACATAGAAATCTAAACAAATTGCTCAAACCCCACCATCTTATTTGGAAACATGCAGATGTTTTTGCTTCAAGCAGTGATCCTAAAGCTGCAGTCCATGAGGGTAGGAGTTTGCATCCTCTTTGCTCCCATTTTCCCGCATGGCATTAGTCTTCTGGCTTTGCTACCTCATAGCCAAAAACCCGGGGGAAGGAATGCCAATTAGACAGCAACCTACTTTGCTTTCTCACATTTATCTCTGTGGGTCCTTGTCAACCTCCTGAGAACACATGAAAGGCTGAGGGCTTGAGGTTCCTTTCTTGATGAAATGACGTTTCCCATCACTTACCTATCGTCGTGCTAAATCAAAAAATCCTTTTGATAGAAGCTCCTGGTGAGCTTTATCAACTTGTTTGGTAATGGCACCAAATTCCCAACTTGGAAAAGGAGACTCATGCAAGCCACTGCATTTCTCTGTAATGAATTTACCTGTGCTCAGTTAACTTTAGAAGCTGTCTTGGCTCCCAGATTGCTGTTATATTACATGGGGGCCTAATTAATATTTTTAGGTTTGGCAGGATTTGTGTTTAATCAGGCACCATGAAATGACTAAAGAGTTCTCTGGGTATAATCACACAGAAAGAAAGCAAACATTCCTCATGGTTAAAGCCAAGGCAAGTTTTCTTTTCCATTCCTTCACTTGTTTTAATGCCCAGGTCTGCCAAGGCTATGGAGCATCCACCATGTGTTTGCCTGCCAACGCTCATTTCAGATCCAGAAACAAAATCAAAAATGCAGAGAGGGGAATTGACATGATTCACAAAGTTTCTAGAAGTACAGGAAAAGCACAAACCAGAGACAGTTTAAAATCTGGGTAGCATGAGGAGAGGCTCCTCAAGAGACACAGTGCAATGCAGAATAGGAAGGGACATCAATGGGGTAGCCCATAGCCTGTAAATACTTTAATGTCAGAGGATGTATAAGGTCAGTGTTTCTTCAGAGACTGTAGGAGAAGCAGCTAAGCATGAAAACATTTAGGCTGCTTATTGTGATAAACCTACAACTAGGCCATGGTGAAATAGGGAGCTGAGACACTGATAGTGCAAGCATCTGGGAACAGGTTAGTTGAAACTTTGGAAGAAGGCATATTGAACTGTCTTGTAAAGACATCACTGACCAGAAAAGGCAAAGGAACCTCTCTTTGTCCAATTTTACATGTGCTTGAGAGAAAAAAACCAAATCCACTTTTCCTCTGCCCCTTCAAAAGCAAACCTATTACCTGTGCTTCAATTGCAGTCTCAGCATTCACTCTGTTACATATACTTTCTAGTATTTTTAAGTAGGCATAAATAATCAGTTTTCTAATTAGAGGTGTGGTCAGAGCAGTATCAAAGTTCATTCAGATCATACTTCCATTCAGGACAATCTGGGAGCCTGGCTTAAGAGCATTGTTTAGGCATACATGGGCCTATGAGGGCAGAAAAGCTGCTGGTGGAACCAGCCATAAGATCAGACTCTACCTTCTGTTCAAACAAAGAGACCAACAGCACACCTCCCTCCTAGCCCCACAAATTACAAACCTCAAGCCATTTGTTTTATGCATCTGTGGTATTTCTAAAGCCATAGAAAGAGGTAATGTAAAAAAAGAAAATCTAGTGATAAATTGTTTTGTTTTCTGCTGAGGATTAAAAAACTGCAGTTTACTCCCCAGGGTTCAGGCCTCCTATAGAGGCTCTCAGCAAAGACCTGTCTGAGGCTTTTGTGGTTTTGGTGTTTTGTGTTAGATGAGGTGGGAAGTTTTCAGGACAGGATTTTTGTTATTAGAATGGATCTGCATTCCCCTGCCATCGGTGTTTGAGGCCTTTGAAAGATGTAAACCCATATGGATTTGGAATCAATTAAACCCCAAAGTAAATTATATTGAATGTCTTTGAAACTCCACTCTGAAAGAGACACAAAATTAGAAACAATGATAAAGAGGAAAAGATTTTTTTTTAAGGTTCAGTTGAAGTTTTCTACGTCATGGGGCAAATATTTTTGATTAACATTATCTTATAAGTAAAATAGAACAGTGTAGCACAAATCCTAATGCTAAACCATTGCATTCCACAGTTCCTTGTGGCATTCTGCTGCTGTGGGACAGAAACTAAGCGAAGAGCATCCAACAGCCATTATGTCACCACTGCTCAAGTTAGTATGGTGATGTGAGCGTTCACAGAGAATCGTAGAATCACAGAATGGTTTGGTTTGGAAGGAACCTTAAAGCTCATCCAGTTGCACCCCCCTGCCATGGCAGGGACACCTTCCACTAGAGCAGGTTGCTCCAAGCCCCATCCAACCTGGCCTTGAACACTGCCAGGGATGGGGCGGCCATAGTTTCTCTGGGCAACCTGTGCCAGTGCCTCAGCACCCTCAAAGTGAGAAATGTCTTCCCTGTATCTAGTCTAAATCTACCCTCTGTCATTTTAAAGCCATTCCACATTGTCCTGTCATGCAGGTGAGAGCTGCAGAGGCTTTTTCTTTCCTGCTCAAGCAAAAAGTGAAGGCTGGAGGAGGTATACATGAAGGATGTATTCATGGTAAGGAGAGATGAAGGCTTTGGTGCTCATGCAGCCTTTGCTTGCTGGGATATGTGCTGTTGGGGAGACAGTGACTTCTGGAGTGCTGTGGTGGGCAAGGACCAGATGATCAGGAAAACTGGATCAGGATAGCTGAATGGCTTCACATATGCCAGCTTTCCTGGTTAAATACAGCAGTAGAAGAAAAATACCCTCTATTTCCAGTCTGAGGTCAAACATACTGGGAATATATGGAGCAGCTGAACTGCATCTGCTTGAGGAATTTATGGTTGAACCAGAAAGTGTTTTCTGGGCCAAGATTTTCCCTTCTTTGTGCTGTCAGTTTCCCAGTTCATTTCTTTCTTACTTGGACACACACCAACTTCTAGTATCTATGCAACCTTCATTTTGCCTTTTATTAGCCAGCTCTGTGGTCTGGAATACTGATACCAGAGCAGAGGATGTGTTAAAAGAGGTGCAGCTTACGTGTTCATCTGTTAATAGAAAGTGAAAAACTTCTAGCTCATGTGCATAATTAAGCCGTTTGGTTATGATCTTACTAGGGTTGGTGTGTGGTATTTTCCTGCATCTATATAATATTTTGTTTCGGTACAAATCTATATGTTGTACCAGACAGCCACAAACCGCTGAGACTGGAAGCACCTCTGGAGACTGTCCATCCGTTGCTCAGGACCATGGCCAGTCAGGTTTTGAGTAAGGATGAAGACCCTACATTCTCTGGGAATCCTGTTCCCATGTTTGTTGCCCACACAGTAAAAAGAAGTGTTGAAGTGCTGTATACTGCAAGTTTTGGCTTCCTTAAACCACCTTATGATGGCAAACAGGCATTAATTTAAATACACAAATATACATTTCTCCTTAAGGAAATTTTCACCACAATGTGTTATGTCATTGCAATAAGAAAAATGCTGCTAGCTGATAAACCCTGAGAGTGCAAAGAAGGTGACTGGAACCATAAAGCTATTTAGGTGTCTCACACCCACCCAAGCCAAGGAGTATGCACAAAGCTTCAAAATAGTGGCATGAAAGACATGGCCAGGATCAGGGTTGAGCCTGACACCTCAGCTCACAGCCCGAAAATGCTCGTTTTACCTGCTCCATCTCACCCTCCCTCCTCATGAGTCCTCAAATAACAGTTTTGGCCTTTCCAAAGCCCCAAATGGTTTATTCCTTGCAGAATTAATATATTCAAACATATTAAAATGAGCATAATGTGGGAGTACCACTGGTTTTACTGCATGGAATGCTATGAACCCCACCTGATCAGCCATGAAAATATGAAAAATTTGGGTGTTTTTAAATGAAAATCTTTACTGTTTTACCCCTCTCAGATGTTGTGCAAATGTGTGCAGAGCTGATGTGTTCGGGTTTTTTTGTCTAAAGGGAAAAAGAAAAAGAAATCACGCCGTTAAGATGGATGCTTTTTGAGTACAGAGCTTTGTCAGGGAAGCGGTAGCACTCACTCTCTGAACACTTGCAGGCTACAAAATGAGAAAGCACATCGTGTTCAGGGAATTTAAGGAAAAAAAACCCCAAGAACCAAAACCAAAACCAACCCCCCATAGTTTAACATCTTTAAACCAAAGCAAACCGTTATTTAAAGTACCCATCAGGAAACCTCTCCCCTTCAGCACCTGCAAACCAGCAGCTCAAATCAGCCCCCTCCAATGCTGGGCAGATAGCGCCTAACCCTCTGGGTTAGAAAATTGGCATCCCATCATTTTGAAGCTGTCAGCACAATCAGTTACCCCATCACTTTAAAACACTGCCACTTCTGAGCCATACACTGGCTTATTGCTCTAAAATACCTATAGCACTTCTCCAAATGAGGTCAGTGAATTTGTTGGGAGCCAAATATTCTTGCTTTGGGTTAGCTCTCAATAGTGGATGGTGAAGTCATATCTCACAGAAGCACTGGATGGCAGTAAATGCACAACAAAACCGGGGCAGACAAAGGCAATTAAATAAAGCAAGGCAGAGAGAAACTAGAAACTTCAACTGCTTCAGTGATCAGTTCTTTACAAATGGCTATTATATAATATAATAAGTAACTGTAGTTTTACTTATTCATTAGAGAGTTTTGTGCATGACTACAATCCATCTGCTTTAAATGGCTTGAGAGTGAAATTAGCTGTCTCAGATGTTAAGGGAATTGCTGAGTATCAGGAAGGAGTAAAAACCTTTCTGTTTTCAGGAATACTGCAAAGCTGATGAACTAAAGATTTTCCTTTGAAAATTTAAATAACTGAATATACTTTCTTATTTGCTGAGGGTTTGCAGATTGATTGCTTTTCTGTATGCATAAGCAAATGAGCGCAGGGCGGCTTTTCTGTCGAACTTGATACTGCTTTTTGAGATGCAGTTTGACTGATAAAAGTAACAGCACTGCCAAACCCGACATTGTGAGGCATTTCATTTGAGAACACATGACATTCTGATACCGAAAAAATAACCAGTTCTATACACAAGGCAATACAACCCCTAAGAAAAGGCTCAGAAATTGGCTAATGGACGAATCTCAGAAAGTAATTATGTTTGAGAACCAGATTTCACAGGATGCCTACTCATGGTCCTGTTCTCATCAACATCCCCTGCAGCTGGGTGCAAATACACCCCAGTGGGCCTGGCTGCAAAAGTGTGGGGGAAGGTGATATAGGACAGCCCTTCAGAGCTAGCTGATGGCACAGCAGCCTGGGCTGCCTTCAATAATGTGCCTTTAACACTAGACTGAGTTGCTGGAGATGGAGCTGAGTTTCTGGAATATTTTTATGCAGGTAACAGTGATTGGACTTGGGACTGTATTTCATCAAGCAATGGTCAAGAAATGGTTTCAATGTGAATAGCTGACTGCTGATGGGCTCCCACTCTAGCCAAGTGGCTAAAGTGCTAAAGCAATCCTTGGCTGTATGGGAAGAAAATACTGGTGAGAGGTGGGAAGAGAAATTACACTCTGTGAGGCATTAGCAAGCGCATTACTGGAACAAACTGACCACTTCTTGGATCCCCAGTTTAAACAGTATGCTGATAAATTGGAAAGGACTCAGAAAAGTACTGCAAGGATGATTTGAAGCCTAGAAAAGCTTAGAGAATGCCAAGAGCTCAATGTAATTTATCCAGAAGAAGCTTAAATGCCTTGGACATGGCCTGTAAGTGCGTACCCAGGGAAAAGGTTTCTGAAGTTTCTGAGACTCTGTAACACAGTAGAGAGAGGCTGGAGCTAGGATCAGACCAAGGATGAAGATCTAGCCTGGAGGACAAGCCCTTGTACGTTATCCGTCAGGACCCTGTGCTCAGCCAAGCAGGGACAGGCATGATGGAAAAAAATGAACATTCCTGTGAATGAGTTTCTCCTCTGGTACAGCAGTGGGTATCTAGATGAACAACTTGAGTCAACAGTTGTTTTAGATTCATTCAAGCGTAAATAAGAGCAGATTTTTGCCTGCCCTTCACCAGACAAACTGCAACATTCCTAATTTTTCACAGCAATATTAAAACAGAGAGAACTGTGTTGCCATAAAATAAATTGTATAGTGCTCAGAAACAACATTCTGCAGACAACAAGGTCCTTAGGATAGCCAGATTTTTATTTTTTGTTGTTGCAAATGCAACAGAGTTCTTTTTATACAAAGAAAACCAGAGATGCATCAGATAAAAGCCTTGGTACATAGCTAGATAACAGACCATATTCAATAAGTTTTCTAAACATCTTGTTCTGTCTGTCAGATCTAATGATGACTGGTGACTAGACTCTTCAGCAAAATGCTGCTTTGCAATTTATTTCTCATTTATTCCCCTGAGAAATCTCAAAACATTTCCAATTTGATTTAAGGAAGTTTCCCAAAGTCAATTGAACATGCTACAGAAAACAGTTCACTTTCATGGTCAATATGCAGCCTACAAAGAACAATAAGGAGACAGTAATTTCATTTTGATGATGTTAACCTTGTATGTTTATGCTCTGCTTGGATTTTAATACCCCTGTCACTTACTCTGAAGCTTGTTTCATGTTGAATTCTTTTGTCACATCCAAAGCTTCACTGAGATAGAATACAAGGATGCACCTAAACTTTGCTCACATGAAGGCCAACTTAGTCCATAGCAGAGAGGTGTGAAATGGAAGATCCACAGGCATGGATGGTGGTAGAGAGTTGCCTGATGGGACTCGTGTTTCAGCCTGCCCAGTCCCACACTCACAAAGGTGTCTGTCCTATTTAAGCACACTCTTGTCTGTATTTGAAAACATCACCGGAGTATTTATCTGTTTTTGCTAAAGAGATTGGGATAGTGAATCACTGCCTGCCTCAAGTACCAAGGTCCCTCAAGATGGTAAGGCTACTTTTACATTGACAGCATTGACCTTCTAGATAACCTTCAAATCCATACCCGTCCTATGGACTGCAGATTTGAAAGTCTGACCAGTAGTGCCCAGAAGAGATGCCTGCAAACCCCAGTTGCTATTATGGATGTCTCGAAAAGAGAGGCTGCCATTGAAGAGAATGGAAAAATCTCTGTATTTAGCCTGGTAAAACATGGAGGGGGGATATGCTCATTGCAAACACAATATTCAGGGAATGGTCCTCAGACAGATTTGATCTGAAGGATCAAATGTTATGTGATACCATTAGGTAAGTGATACAAACTGGCATTGAGTAAACATAGGCTGGAAATTACCTACTAGAAGAATAAGATCTAGGAATAGTGTCCTAGCTGAGGAAATGTAGCTACCAAAATAAGTTTGAGGTGGGCCTAGATCAATTTATGAAGGTCACACTACCTGACTGCTGAGATGACAAAGGTTGAACTCTATGAGTAGGGAGGCCCTGCAGCCTCATGCCTCTTGCTGGCCTGACCTTCTTGTCCGGATTGATCCCTGTCTTCCCAAAAGTCTTGTTCCAAAGGCAGCTTTCTGGCACTTTTCTGTTCTCTCCCTCCCACACACCATCTTTATTCAAAATGACAACACGAAATCTTCAGTCTGAGATTTCCAGACATTGTGGGTAGAGAAAAAAAAAAACCAAACAAAACAGCACCCAAGCAATAGTTTTACAGTGAATTTCAGGCATGCAGTACTTGTCTGATAGTTTGTTTCCAGTCTTTTTTGTTTCTAACATCATTAAGTGTTAGAATTCCATTATTAAACACTGGGAAATTTGTATCTGCGGACAAGACAGCTCTGTGTTTTGATGATACTTACGTATATGGAATCCTAATGAAGATTGCCTTTGCTAGGCCATTTGCCTAATCAAGAATATGTGAAATGCTTGATTTTCTGTGGAGTCTGAAGAGCAGTGAGAGACAAGCACTTGTCCTGCCACCACACAGTTAATGGTGTGACATCTTACATCTGCAACCAGACAGTGGAAATGGAGACAGACCCATGCAATCAGGGGAGCCTGGGGAGCAGGAAGCAGTGGCTTGGATCTTGGATCTGAGGGACAGAGAGAGGGTGGAAGAGCATCAGGCGTGCTGCTTTGAGAGGACCAAAGGACATTGAGCCCCAAAGATCACGCGGCTGGAGTTCCTTTACTTGTCATATACAGAAATGTAGCACATGGGGGTATGCTGCTAACTCCCCCGTCCACTCCCTCCACCTCTAGTCCTAAATAAAAGAAAGAAATTTCACAGTGATGTTCACAAGTTCCTCAGCTCCTTGCAAATAAATTGAAGACCCTGTGGCCTTTCCTGGTGCTGGTGCGCATGGCAATGCCTTGCTGTATCCCTGTCCCCAGAGGCTCTGTCCTGGCTAGTAGGCAGGGCTGGGGGACTTGAGGATGCTGGCAGTAGAGGGTTCTTTTTGCAGCTATCCCTCTGCAGAAGCAGAAAGCCTGTTTTCCCTGGGCTTCCTGCTTCCCACCATGCTGAATCCCTTGTGACAGAATTGGCAGGCATATTAGCTCCCTCCTGAATCAGGAATCCTGAGTGGTGTCTTGCAAGAGACTATTCTGTCTTATTTCTCTCTCCATATCATCACCCTCCTGTGCTTTTAAGGCTGACTGCTCCTCTCACATTCATCCTCACATAAGGCTGACTGAACCTCCACTCTGATACACCAAGGTTTCTTCTGCAGATGCACAACACACGTTTTTAATGTTCTTGAGGTTGTCCATTCTTAAGAGAGCTTAAAAGGCCTTCATCTGAAAGAGAGAGGTCCTTCAGCTACAAGTAGCTGAAATCACCTGCCAAGTCATCCTCCTATGTCTCTCTCAGCTTCCATTCTGGTTTCAAGTTCACTTAAAGTATTGAGCTGTAGGTGGGGGATATAAAAGAAGAAAATACGGACACCGAATACTTATATGGCTTGAATGATATGTTTTCCTTGCATTTTATGGTAATTGCTGGAATGCTGACATTAAAAAGAATTCTGGTTTTTGTTAACTCCTCATGATAAACTCTTCTGCAAATCCAAAATCTGATGGTCCTATCCGGCAGGATGCTGAGTCTCCACTTTCACTCCCTGGGGGAAATGAAGCTTCCCAGTACCTTGCAGGGAGAGCACTTTCTGCCACGCTGGTACGGAAATAACATATCACAGAAAAGCTGGAGCTGAGCGATGAGGCAGACAAGTACCTTCCTACCTCCAAATAGTTTTTAAGCTGTGGCAGGCTGTTCATTGTCAATTGGTTTTGGTACTGAAGGAGTTAACAGTGGCAGCAGGCTGGAAAACATACTTTTTAGCATAACAGTGCCTTGCCCCCCAGCAGCATTTTGAGACCAATCATATTTCTGTTTTAAATTCACATCCTTGCCTCAACAATATGCACTGCATCCATCTCCATGGAAATCCTGGTGTTGTACAGCATTCTCAGTGCATGAGGATGAAACGCAGAAGATGCATTTTTTCCCCTGTAAAGAATAGGTCTAGATACTTCTGTGGCTGCCAGGGCTCCCCAGCTGCTGTTTGCTCATTCAGTGCTGCAGCTCAGCTTAAAACGTTTCTAAAATCAGCTCTCCAGCCTTTCGCTGTCTCAAATCACCTTTAAGGAATCTGACCTTGTAGAAGATTCCAGGACTGCACGGAAGACCTGCAGGCAGGTGCAAAACTCACCTCAGTCTGACTGCCCCTGACACCAGTGTTTGCACACCCTGCAAGTGTTCATGGTTGCTGAAGGGATGGATGAAGGAGGGCTCTGGGAACAGTCCTTTGCTCCTCACATAAGAAAGATCAGCTGGGATACTCCTATGTGCAAGGTCTTTTTTATGTACCTGTACCAAGCATTTGTTAGAGAAAAGCAAGCAAACCTGGAAGTCTGTTTTATTAACACACTGCTAATTGACTACTCTTTTTACCAGCAGGAGACAGAGAAGTAGCTCTTTAGGCTGCCCGTCTCAAGAAGCTGGGAAGATGCCCCTGACTGGAGAGAGCCGTTTCTCTGCACTACCCAGCACCAGGGCCCTGGCAGCACTTCTCATCTGGAGGCTGCTCCCATCTGGTTATGTTAGTCCCTGTTCTGGTTGGCATGCTGGGAAGGGGGGTGGTGAGAAGAAACCTAGCACAGGACAGGCACACCAGGACAAGAGGTTGGGAAGCCAGCGTGAGAGCTGGCAGTAGTGGGAAGCTGGCAGGACATACTGGTGAGCTTGGTCATGTCGCTTTTCCTTTCAGGAGAACCTGGAGAATGACAGCAATGGCCTTTTGTGGAACTGCTTTGAAACCTACAGATGAAAAGCCAATACATAAAGGCTAAGTGCTATTATCGATACTTCTATTTGCATAGTATATCCTTGAAGCACTCTCCCGCTTCTGCTCTTATTCTTAACACCAATAGGAGGAAAAAAATACATCTAAGAGGGTGGCAGCTCTTAAGAGGGTAAGAGCCTAAGGTAGCCTAAGGTGAGCTACCATATATAAAATTATGGTTGGTTGAGTGAGGTGATGTTTTCCCGGGACCTGCTCAAGCTCCCACTGGCATCCTGCCAGTTTGTTCCCATCTGATGACTCCTCACTTGCATCCCACTTGGCCCTGGGGCTGCAGGCAATGGGTGCCTGTTCCTACCCTCCCAGACATGCTGTGGTGGACAGAGTGCTTCTCCCTTTCATTAATTTATTGGTTTGAGAGGGGATTTCTATAAAACTGTAGTTTGTGGTGAGTAACACTGACTGAGATGTTGGAGCAGCCATAGATGTTAGTTGTGTCAAATTTAAGAGAAAGAAATAGCTTAGAACTTAGTGGGATTGTAGTGTGTGGCCAAGGTATCGAGAAACCCTCAATGATGGGTTTTGTTGCAGTGGCTGGCACTGCTCATAGCAGCATAAATTTGTGTTTTGATGTATATTTGTATACCTTTTAGTAAAGAGCCTGCACTGCACATTTGAGACCAACCCCAGAGCTCCCATGTGCGATTTTTCAGAGTAACATCACATATCACGAGCAACACCCTCACAGTGTCCTTTTGTCCCCAGAAAGGGAGCATTTTGAACAGCTTCCCTGTGCTGTGCTGCCATGTGGAATGGTGGCAGTTCCCAAGAAAGTTCAGGCGTGCAGAACAATCAAGGGAAAGAAACAGGCCAGAGGTGGGCAATCAGCAGCAATGAGCCAGGACGATGCTTGCCTTGCATTTACCTGACTTACCAGCAAATGTTGCTGAGGAAAGGGCTTTAAAAGCTACTAGATGGAGAGAAACCAGGCTTTCTAAAATTGGTAGGCAAATGCAAGCTAATGCTTAGTGAGAAAAGCTGCTTATATGAGGATGAATATGGTATCACGTATAACAAGGACTTATTAGGTTTATTTTAAGCTGATTTATGCTAAAATAATTTCTGAGCTCCTGAGGAACTACATAAACATTTTTCACAGTATTTTACAGCAATAGAAGAAGATCTGGGTTTTTAATAGCTCTTAAAAGTGGTCTCGAGACCGCAGTGGTTTTGTATTTCTGCTGGGAAGATAACCCACTTTAGCTTTTTCACAATCTCAGCCCAAATGGGAGCCACTAATAACAAAGTGACTCTTAAAATAAATGGCTGCAATATTTTAACTGTGTTCAATTAGATTCACCTGATAACACTGGCAGCCTTGATTCACACCACTGAGAGGGGAGAATGACAAGAAGAGGTTCCGTCTACCCTGCTCAGGTCTGCAATGCTGAGTGGCTGTATCTGAGCCAGCCCAATGGTTCCCCTAGTTGCAGAGGACACAAACAGAGTAATTCCAGCTGACAGAAGATATTGAGTGTGCTTGAGATGTCTGATGTGCCCTGAAGCATCTCCCACAGGTGTCAGTGCCACGGTCAGGTGAACTGTGGAGACTGCAACCCTGCAAAGAGCATCTCCAGGTGGTGGAGAACATCCCTTCTGTGAAATGGCCCATTCTGGTAAGCGGGACAATCCTTCTGGAAGATCCAGGCTTTGTGGTCATACTAGGTTATGTGCCAAGGGGTGAGCTCCAAGAGGTGGCCAAGGATGACTCTTGGTCTCCAAAGCTGAGAAGTACAAAATGACACTGTGCTGCAAAGCCATTGGGCTAGCTACAGATATTGAGAGGTCTGGGGTTCCGAAAGAGTGGTTGCTCCTGTGACTTCTACCTCTGGCAGTCCCAAGGTTATGAATGCAAGAATTAACACCTTTGTCTTCATGGTCTGTGAGAAATCTGATGGAGTTATTTTTATAAATGAGTTGCATATTTTTATGGGCTTAACCTTTTATCCTAAAATTTCTCATAACTGTTTTATTAATGCTCAGGAGATCTGAAGTACAGATTGCTCAGTTTAAATACTGTAGGAAATTAAAATTACGGTTAAGATTTGGCAGGAAAATTGACCTGAGCCACAGCTGCAGCTTGGAGCAGGTGGCTGGTGGTGGGTCAGGTACCTGCCACTGACCAGCCACCTGTACAGCCTTGGTTTTTTACATTCAGGAGTAAATGAGCAATGATGCTGCAGAGGACAAAGGATCTGAACTGCTGTGACCAAGATGCGCTCAGGATCCACCTGTTCCACTTGCTGCTTTTTGTTGGGTTGTACTTGGAGACATCAGACCCTGCAGGAGCCCTGAAGCTTCCTGAGATTTCACAGCTCCAGGTTGGGCAGAGAAGAGATTCAGAGCAGCCCTGTGCAGAAGGACTTGGGGGTGTTGGTTGATGAGAAACTGAACATGAGCCAGCAGTGTGCACTCACAGCCCAGAAAGCCAACTGCATCCTGGGCTGCATCAACAGGAGTGTGACCAGCAGGTCGAGGGAGGTGATCCTGACCCTCTACTCTGCTCTCATGAGACCTCACTTGGAGTATTGTGCGCAGTTCTGGTGTCCTCAACATGAAAAGGACATGGAACTGTTGGAACAAGTC